>VWZW01001322.1:273288-313428 GCA_013397115.1 Edolisoma coerulescens
CGGGCGGAACGGTTCCTGCTGCCCTGGGCCCCGGAGCGGGCGGGATGCGGAGCCGGTGTGCCGCAGGCCCCTGCGCTCCGGTAGATCCGAGACAAGAGGCTTCGCGCAGAGGGAGCGGCCCGTGCCGACAGCCCGGCCCCGGGAGACTACGAGAAAGATGGAGACGGACGTTTTGCATGGGGATGTAGTGGCAGGGGAAGGGGCAAAGGACTCAGACTGAGAGTAGGTTGAGATTGGATGGTAGAATGAAGCTCTTTACTGTAAAGATGGTGAGACATTGGAACAGGCTGCCTAGAGAAGTTGTGGAAGCCCCATCCCTGGAAGTGTTCAAGGCCAGGCTGAATGGGGCTTTGAGCAACCTGGTCTACTGGGAGGTGTCCCTGCCCATGGCAGGGGGTTGGAATTAGAGGATCCTTAAGGTCTCTTCCAACACAAGCAATTCTAGGAGTCTGCGAAATAGAGGTCCCAATGCTCCCGAGTTCCACCGAGCAGGTGGAACTGTTCCAAAGAGTTACAGTTGGTAATTGTTCCTACAGAAACTCAGGAGAAAAAACTCTCATTCATCCTGGATTTTTATTCTTGCATCTGCATCTCAAAATACAACATTTCACCTCTGTCGGCATGTTTAATGTACCTGTTTCTATCCTATATACACCCCACCTCTATCCAACAATTTGGCAATTTCATCAAGCTGTACAGAAAATCTAGGTCCTGAATCCCTGGCAGCTGAAGCTCCAAGAGGAGGAAGGGTTTACATGATGTGGGAGTATACTGATACTACATACTAAAAGCAAGAAAAACAACATGTGCAGAAATGGAGCAACTCTTCAATGGCCAGAAGCAAAACAATGGAATTCACTCATTCAGGTATTTTCACCTTTTTGAAATAACACTCTACAGAAATAAAGAATATGATGAACATAGTTTAATTAAGAATTATAGCCATAGTCACATTACATCTCAACATGAATTCAGTCTTCCCACTGCAAGAAGTTCTACATACATACTTCCTAGAACAAGGAAGGGAAAATATCTTACAGCCTTCAATGCTTACATAATTTCTAAGATGCAAAATATTAATGAAAACAGTAGTATTCTTTTGGCATACTATGAAGGTAGTGCTTACTGCTTTTAGCAAGAGAAGGGATTATAAATAAAAGTATTTGAACATTACAGAAGGGAAAAACTGTATCCAAAGTTTTTCACAGAATTAATGCTTTCAAACAGTACTTCAGCCCAGTAGAAGCACAGCAAATCCCCGAAGGTTTCATTTTGCCCTGAAAGGCATTTGAAGCAGGAGTGTAACTCAACATATAGGGCAGTTAACTACACACATGCGAAAATCCACCTTTTAAAACCCAGTAACATTTATAGTGTTTGATTCCCTTATACACAGGCGCACACTTCACTAGCTTCTCTTTCCCTTTCTAGAACTTAATGGGACTGTGCAATACTGGAGCAGTAGTCTAAAATATCCTGTATAGTGAACTCCATAGTAATTCCTGATCCAGGATAGCAGCGAGCAATCAGCCCTTCAAAGTGCTTGTATTGCCGTATAAATTCATCTTGCATGGAATGCCACACAACCTGCCAAAGAAAGCAAACTTTAGGAAAAGTCAGCTGGCACAATATGCTACATATGTGAACTACAAAATATTGGCTAATTAATCAATTCTCAGTTCAGGTGTCATTTTACAGTTAAAGATTGCTAATAAAGTTCAATAAATGGAGTGGTTGCATTAAAAAAAAAAAGATTGATGGGTTTTACCCATTAAGATCTGTGATGTTGACATGACTTGCAATAAATGTGCAAAGCACAAGATAGTAAAAGAAGATGGGGAAGTCTTCCTAATAGCAATCTTGTTTTTGTTTTTCAGGAAAACACCCTGAACCAAAAGAGTGCTATAATTCACATTTCAGACTTTAAAAAGCTGTTTAAACAAGCTTAAGTCTCCTTACCATTTACTCCAGTGATAAAGTCTATAGAGTCTAAGAAAAACATTAGATAATACAACTATCAGAAAATACATAATTGAAAGTATTCTGCTATAGTGCACCAGCTAAATTTCACATCAGGTTACTCATTCATTTAAATCTAGTTGTCTCTATTTCCAGTATATTTTGCAAAAAGGGCATCACCCATTCATGGTCAGCTAGGGAATCATAAAGGAAGTTTCTTTCTGAATTTTATATCTACCACTCTGGTTCAAATCAACATTAAACAAATAGAAACAGAGTGGGATTATAAAAAAACCCAAAAGCTGCACTCAAAATTTATGTTTTCAGAGTTATGCTGAACATTCTCACAGAATACATATGCAAAAGCAGTAATAAAAAGCTTCTGTGTAACATTATAGGATTTTTAAGACATGATTTAGTTTACCTGAAGTAAGTTTTCTTCTTCACAGAGATGTTTGTCTACCTTCTTGTAGAGATTATCCAATCCCTTCTTCACTTCTTTACCGGGGTATTCCTTTATAACTTTACGAAGCTCTTGTTTATTGAAAGCCAGCTGATAGCTTACTTCCTCTTCTCGTATACCTTGTGCCACTCGAGC
Source organism: Edolisoma coerulescens (assembly GCA_013397115.1). Taxonomy (NCBI): domain Eukaryota; kingdom Metazoa; phylum Chordata; class Aves; order Passeriformes; family Campephagidae; genus Edolisoma; species Edolisoma coerulescens. The sequence goes on from VWZW01001322.1 coordinate 275,846, forward strand.
TTCCACACCTTCAAAAAAATGCTAACAAGTAACAGCATTAGTCACTATCACAAATCTGAGCTAATTAACTTAATTTGACAAGGATACATGTGGTTAAATCTTGATTCTACTTCATGACTGTTATGTTCTCCCAATTTTTGTTTTTTAATTGGGCATGAAGTACTGCTCAGCTATAAATACTAAAATACAGCCCAACAATACAGCACTCCAAGTACTAGCATGAAACTGAAACCAATCATTTCTAGAAGCAGTGAGCTTTTCTTTGCAACCTTGTAACCAACAACCAAACAGCCTCAAAATCCTCAATTCATGAGCTCATAGTCAAGCATCCAAATACTGGATCTTCTAGATGAACCCACTAAGCACCTGAGCATCTTTATTTAAACCATAATTACACAAGAGCATATTTGTTCACAACTGCCCTCCGTTCTCACTGCCATTGACCAGTTTTCTCTATAATAAATATAAAATGTTTCAATAAATAGAGGGGAGTATTTCTATGAACATGCAAGTTGAGCCTCAACAGTCAGGGTCTGACTAGGACAGAGTTAACTCTCCTGTTAACTTCCTTCACAGCAGCCTTGGTGCTGTGTTTTGGATTTGAGGCTAAAACAGGGCTGATAACAAAGTTTTGGTTATTGCTGAACAGGTCAAACCTGACCAAATCATAGTACATAACATCATGCTCAGCTATAAAAATTAGGGTGGGAGGAGGCAGGGTTGGTGTTTGGCTTCAAGGTGGCTGTTGCTCAGAAACTGCCTGGGCATCAGTCTGCTTGTGAGAGGTAGTCAATGACTGATTTTGCATCACTTACTTTATTTTTTTTTCCTCTGTCTTCCTCTCTCCCCTTCTCTGATTAAACTGTCTTTATTTCCACTCCCAAGTTCTGTCACTTTTGCTCTTCCTATTGTCTCTTCTGGAGAGGGGGTACTGAGCAGCAGTTAGTTATGTGGCACCTTAGGTGCTGGTCAGGGTCAACCCAAAAGTGGGAAACAGCAATAACATATTTTAATTTTCAAAAAGAGAATACATCTTAAATGTCTCAGAAAATGGATGCCTGAAATCCTGTTCATAGAGAAAGCCATGAACAGTGGGAGACATTGAAGTGGACAGAACTGAGTGAGAACCTAAGTCACCACTCAGTTTAACATTCAGTTCAACTTCAGACATACAGAATTTTCCTATCACTTTTCTTCCTGTTGAACTGCTCAGAAACTACAGCAAATTTCTCTGCAGTTGAGGTGAGGAAGATTATCCCAAAATTCCTGATTATTTTTCCCCTCACTTTCTTCTTCCTCAAAACCATTTGCTTAAGACACTGATGTTTTATCAGGACTATTAATTGCCATGAAAAATTTGGTTATTTTCATCCAAGACTGTTACCCTCATGAGTACTCTTGCCAGACATGCTCCAGTCCAAAATAATAAGAGATTATGATAGATGCAGTGATAAAGAGGTCAAATAGTGCAAACTAAACATTCAAAAACTATTCTGTACCATTTAAATGAATACTCAAATACACTCACATTTAATTTCTCAAGAGGCTGTCCGAGTGAGTAGATTACATAAGACTGAAGATGATCAGTGTATTTCTGTTTGGCTTCTTTTTTCTCAGCCTCCAGACAAGAAATTTTCAAGCGAGAAAGTGTTGCAAAAATATGATGGAAGTTCTCCATCATGACCACATCCCTGGGTGTCTTCTGGCTTTCATTAGCTACTTTCTCAACTAAAGGAAACGGGAAACAAATTACTTTAAATACCAAAAGGACAACCAAATTCAGAAAAACCATAACCAATAACCATAATACTATCAAAAAAGGAATTTTGAATTTCATGTAACTGATTAACATTTGTATGAGTAATTGTCAGAATTGCCACTAAATAAAATGCTACCTAAGAGCCTTCAGAAGAAGAAACAGATACATACAAGGCTCTAAGACCATGAAATTTGTATGGCAAAAAAGTCACTTATAAAAAATACAAAATAATGAGTATGTATGGTCTCATTTACAAATGTGAGGAACAAGTCACATTCTGGGGACGCTTACAAGCATGCTTTCAGTATCCCTAATAAATTTCACATGATAGAACTATTTAAGAAAAGGCACAGCAAAACTGATTCCCATCTTCGCTAGGACAAAAGTCTTTAATAAGGTAGTGGGGTTTTTTAAAATGTACTTCTTAATCTCAGCTTTTGCTTATTAGCCTTATGGTCAAAATTATTGTAAATCCCCAAATTTAATAATAAAAATGGATAATCCTGCACACAGATCTTTTACTTCCCCGTTCCCCTGCCAAAAAAAAGAACCCAAACCCAAAAAAAGTAGGCAAAAAAAATTCTAGCTATCCCTCCCTTACTGCACCTAAAAGCAGGCTGAAAGAGGAGAGCTTCAACCAAGAGCAGTTAAGTTTCTGTGCCTGTTCATCCATTAATCATTTTGCTGAGACTACCAGGATGCCCATCATGAAAGTGATCCAGGGCACCAGAGTATCCGTGAGGATCACAGATTCATTCCAGTCAAAACACTGAACTACCAACTAGGAAAGATCTGCTACTACCAATTTTTGTTCTTCCTATATGATTTTTTACAGGGGGAAAAAAAAAGGCAAGAAACCACTTCAGATTGAGCATGCCATGATGCTGCCATCTCCTCTCCCTCTTCAGAGTCTTAACCACTTCCCTCTGTCACAACTCAAAGTTATTTTACAGATATGTACAAAGGGAAGTATATAAAAAGTATATTACAGTCAAAAGGATTACACTTGCTCACCGTAACAGAGACAACCAAAATTTCAGCACAGTCTTAAAAAAATCACCTGTTACTTAGGGCAAAATTATATATAAACAGGTGGAAACAATTATTCTAGTAACTATGACAGCCTTGGAAGACCTACCACTGTCAAAGACAGCTCTAATAAGTTTTATGTAGGCTTTATCTAGATCTCCTCGTCGTTCTGCATTTTTGAAAATTGATTCAGCAAGGGCTGCAAACTCTTCAAATTCAGCAACAAATGGAAGGATCCCAACTTTACTCTTCTTTGAGATTTTTACTTCATCCATCTGCTTCATCTGATTACTCTTTAATTTAAAAGAAGTACAGGTGTTAGGCTCCAGATCATGTAACAAGTATTAAAAGAAAAATGCAGACATACTGAAAAACTGACATTTATCCAAACACAGTAATAATTCTTTCAATTAGTATATCTATTTAGTCTTTCACCCTTTTTACCCTTAAAAATTTGTTAAGTAAAATAATTGAAAAGAAAAAGGAAAGATGGTCTTTTATTCTCCTTTATTTTCTTAGTATTACCAAAAAAACACCCAATGAAAAAAATCCCAAATTAATGCACCAGAAGCAATTAACAATTTTCATTTTAAAATCTAACAAGGAAGTTCACTTTTCTGATTCAGCCAAGCTAACGATTCCTGTTGCTGCAGGAAGTTTCTTTAGTCTTCTATTGAAATTTTATTTCTGAGTGTAATAAAAAAATCTGTTTCAAAATATTTTAAGTATTAAACCGATCAAGAATGTTCAGTTTTATGATGTTTGCCTACAGTCAAATTAGATTTATGACAATAAAACAAAGTTATACCAACAACTCAGTTTTCAGTAAACCTGCCATATTTAACATAATGGTCATAACTGTATTGGCAAAAGGAAGTTTCGGACAGTAGAGGCTGCCTCTGCTACTGCCAAAAGACCTCACACCCTCCTAAGTCCACAAGGTTTGGTTCTGGCAAGTAAAAAAGGCAGAGAGCTATATTTTACTTAATGGACTTCAGGAATCTCAGTGGGAGTACAGGTTTAAACAAACAACTAAAAATGTCAGCTAGCTCAGGACAGTGAATGAGTGGTCTTAATTGTTACAAATAGCTACTCATTGAAGAAAACTGGAATAGAGAAGAAAAAAGAAACACAAACACCATTTATTTGAAGGCTTGGCCAGTAGAAAAGCAATAAAGTTATTAAGTTTCACTTCAAATTTAAAGCAAGAATTTAAGTATACAGAAATGTAAAATCAAACTGGGTAGGAGTGGGCTTCCTATAATATTACAATTAGCTTAATCAGAATAACTAAAGAACTTACAATGCACTTATCAAAGTTCCTTTTGACAGTCACCAAAACATTTCCAAGTGTTGTGCTGAGAAAGGACGCAGGGTCCACATTTTGAGCTGTCCATACATGATGACTCATCTTAACTAACATATAAAGGGAATTAAAGCTATCAATCTTGTCTCCCAGTGCTATAAGGTTATTCAGCTCAGGTTCAATACAACGAAATATTTTTGTCATCATTTGTCGGATCATGTCCTTCCTATTAAAAATGCATAAGAGGAAAATATTACTCTGACGGTTTACTAGGGTATTTTACATGGTTTTTGATATATTTATTTGATATAGTAGTCTTATTTGCATTCAACAAGTCTCATCATTTTCAGAAAGTCAATACCACACAGTAAAAATCAACAGCCACAGGTATAAAATATTCCAAAATGTATTTTCTCTGTGGAAGCTGCCACACACTCTCAGAACTTTGCTAAGCATATTTTCTATATTATACTGCCTAATTTAAATTTGCAAACTATTAAGAGCATTAAACAACTATATACAGAAACACCCATCCTATATACAAAAAATATTCTTTTTACTGACACAGTGTCTAGGTAAAAATTAAAAGTTCACTTTCACTGAAAGGGAATAATTTCTGATTTTAGAGAAAAAAGTTTTATATGCCAAATAAACTCAAACGTAGGCTTAAGAATCAATGATAAAAAACAGCAGCACATACTCAGATGATACTGTTTGTGGAACACCAGAAGGGTATGAACGACATAAAGCTACTCCATCCATTTCCTCCACTTCGTTCTGTAAGAACAAGGAATGTATGTAAAGATAAGGTTTGTCTCCAATTCTGTATCTAAGCAGTTACTGTATCTGACAAAACCAATATAAGTAGCAGCTCCATACCCCCACCACCCCCTGCCTCCAGAGTAGAAAATAGAGAAGTTTGCAAGGTTCTGGTAATTTTCCAGTCATGTTCCACTGAACACAATACTATCCATAATTACTCCCTACTGTCTTCCTACATAGCACGATGAAGTGTTTGTTGTGATCTTACGAGGAGACAAAGCCATGGCAAAGGAAACACGTCAGTCCTTCTTTCATAGATTTTGTATTGGTCAGCCAAAAATAAAGATCCTGCCACTTCATGAAGAAAAACAAATTACTTATCACCTGGATCACATAATCACTGACAAATTCCACAGTTCTCTTTTAAACAGGTCTCTTTTGAGGCCTGGTCAATACTTTCTGCTTCAGTGACAGAGAATGTAAATCATACCGTTGTTGTTCCAGAGGTGCTCTGATGTTGTTGTAGTTTGAAAAATTTACTAATGAAGTCCTGTTCCGCCAGACACAGAGGCTCTAGTTCACTTAATACTTGCTCAAAAATCTAAAGAAAGTCAAAATATTTTATCAACACACCAAATACTATGGGCAGTTAGCAATACTAATTTTAATTGTTTGTTGCATATACTTTCTACCTTCACTAAGCTTTAGAAGGCTTACTACTACTTAACAGAAATGGAAACAGCTTGTACTTAGATCTTTAAAAGCAATAGCTGCATCTTCAACATAGTCCGTTCTTATCCATGTAATACTGTGAAGAAAAGAACAATCTACATTTTTCCACAACTAGAAGTTTTCTAGTCACAGCCTGAGGAAGCACTTCTGTGCTATAATGAAAACACTCTCATTTTAATAGTAAGTCATGGGTTCTGCCACCATCTTTTCTGCCTGGGTTGCTGAGCAGAAGACAAAATTAAAAGCCTCATGGAAGAAAAACAGGTCAACTGTGTATGTAGAAGTTAATTGCTCTGTAGGAAAAGTAAAATAAGTTTCTACATAGCTGCTACAGAAGCAAACAAGTAGGTTTTGTACTGAAGTATGCAACACAATTTTTAGATTTAAACTACAGTGAAACACTATTTTGGCAATACGTAATAATTCTAAGTCAGATGTTAGACATATTTCTCTTAGAATTTTTTCTGCACGTGTTTAAAGAGTAAGACATGCAATAATTTACATAAATTAAACCCATCTAGCCACATAGGAAATCCACACTGATGAAAATTCCCATAGGAAAAAAAAAACAACCACCTAGTAGGTCAACTCAATAGCTTACAACTCTGTGTATATTAAATCACATTCACATATCCCCAATGGGTGTGAGATACAAGTGAGAAATTGAAAATAATAGCACAATAATTGTATAAACCTGTTTTAACAAGTTAGCTTTTTAATTCTAGACAAGTTGCCGCTACTGGTTTGTAATAACAGTTAATATTGTTTCAGGCATATATTTCTTCCCAGAAAAAGACTGATCAATGATTTGAAGAGGCCAGAAGAAAAACATTAATCTCCATCAAATAATTCAGTAGAGAACAACAAAATTACTTTTATCTCTGACTGATTACTGCTCATTTTCCTTCCACAGCACTGAGGAGTTAATTCCGCAAGAAATGGTGAGCACTGTCACTTTTAAAGGTTCAGGAAAAAAAGTCAAGAGACGCTGAGGACGGCAGGTTTTAAAACAGGATGAGGACATTCCAATAATAGCTTAGTGCTATTGGTTAAAGTTCAAAACTGAAGATACCTAATGTGAAACCAGTATAAATAAAATTTTAGGTTCACTCTCAAGTCCTGGCTAAAATTCTTATATTCCTTATCTTTCACTTTTGCTTACATACTGGCAAAATGTCATAGAACACTGAATGAGTTGAGAAAAATAAAATCAGTGGAGAATCCATCAGTTCCATTCCTATTTTCTTAAAAACACATATTTGGCTTAAACTTAATAAACCCATTTTTTATCCTTGATATTCTTTAAAGATCACACACAGCATATAAAGGAACTAAATAGAATCTTATAATCTGAGAATTATACTGTGATCTACGTATTTCTTAGGAACTGCCTTTATTAGATGTACAGTACATACAAACTTTGAAATTAGCATGTTTTAAGATTTAAAAAGTACAGATTTTTGAACTATACAAGAAGGTTATGTAAGATACTTCTAATGAAAAAATAAGCAGGAATTCTATGCGGTATTTTGGCTTTACCTTATCAAATTTTGTTCTGTCAGCCACATCCAGGTCAGAGGCAGACATGTTTCCCATGTCTAACAGTGAAGATGACTGAGATCTACGGTTTCCTGAACTCTGAACAGAGAGTTTATTTAGACTAGAAGTAGATCCAGTCAATTTTCCAGAACTTCCATGAAGACCTGTGAAATAAAGACATTTTGAAGGAGGAAAGTGAAGGCAGAATAAAATACTGAATAGGTTTGTTACAGAACATATGTGATCAAGAGTTGCTAGTAGTCCTATATTAAAATCAAACAACTTTTGTCTAAGCTATAAATGCTTTTGCTATAAACGTATTCTTTTCTCATTATAAGGTAACTGAGATTCTTCAGCAATTTTCAAAGTACAGTATTAACTATTTAAACTCTCATTGTGAAGTATGGAATAAAGGTATAAAAGGAACAAAACCCTGAAATACAGTAACACAGGGATTGAAGATTTGAAAGCTAAGACCAGTTACGATCTTTGTGAATGTATTTTGGGCAAAGGCTGCCAAAAGCAGAACTACTGAACCACAGGAGGGAAAAAATTAAAAAGTTATATACACACAGGCACTTTTTTATCTTGAACTTGATCTTTCTGCTGTTAACATCCTTTTATCTATACGGTTTGTTTCAGCTATTTTGCTGGATCTACCACCCCACAGTAACTCTGCTGCTAATGCTCTCCCCTCCTTTTGATCATAATTAACATTCACTCATTTCTTCATGATATTGCTGGGCCTTCTCCTAGGAACATGTATTTTCTTTTTTATTTCTTTTTCCCCCAAATTTTTCAGAAATGTTGGACCAGGACAGAGCAAGCTAGTAACAAAAAAGACCAAAAAATTATCAGTATTTGATCTCCAAGTAAACGTCTCACATCTAAGCCACAAACAAACTTAAAAGCAATCCTGCAAGCTTCCTTTAACTGTTGTGTTGTTATCTAGTCTAGGGACATAAGGTCTATAAATCTAATCTAAATTGTCACTTCAACCTACTGGAAGAGTGGAAACCTATGACAAGCTCTTAGGCACAAACATATTTTTACTATCAACTAGTAGCATAGGAAAACCAAAAGATACTGCCTTTATGTGCAAACCTTCTCAAATTCTATGTTGGGACTTAAGAGTTGTGCTTCCTTGTAAGCCCAATGAATCTGCTAATGTTTATTTCATTCCTGAACAGAGTGCTTCAGTGTTAGGTAGATTCTCCCTGATGCAGCACTACATCGTAACATCGACACACATGCATTGACAATACCAACTAATGCAACTAGTTATACTCACTCTCAGTTTCCTGTTTGACAGCACTTTCTTTTCGAGGCAGTGTAGCTGGGATGGATTAGGTTGCAAGCATCAAAGACAAAGACAAGTTAAAATGCAGTTTGCACAAACCATGCACAAGATGCAAGTTAAGCTCTAACTGGAAAGAAACATGCGGAGAACTATAAGCAGCAAGTAACTACATTGCAAACACATTTAGTTGGAGAGGTACTATTCTAGAAATTCAGTATCTAAACTACATGGAAAATAGAGCAGGTTTCTAGGTATTAAAATTTGCTTTTTCTTATATAGTATGTTTGAAGAACATTTTTGGTAACATACTTAAGTTCTCCCAAATTGAGAATTCCATTAAATTATTTGTCAGACTCAGTTTCCAAAATAAATCATATCAATAATAGACTTCAGAAATTAAAATGTACTTATGGAATTTTTTTACTGAGTCAGAGATATTGTCCACCTTTTAAATTTAAAGCACACACACAATTACTGTAAAATAATTCATATCAACAGTCAGACTGGCTAACCTTTTCTTAGTTGTTGCAAATCAGGATGTTTACATAGAGAATACATCTTTTGCATTCATGCTGCACAAAACCAGATGACTGCAAATTTGGAGAGGACGAAAATAATGAACATATAGTAAAAAAACTTATAAAGAGTTTTTTATATTTTTCCTGGGTTTTTTCAGAATTGAAGTTTCCTCAAGTGGACTTCAATATGAAATTTAAAGTAAATGGGCATTTGTAGAAAATATAGAATCCCTAGAGTAAAAGGCATTTGCATACATACACTAAAAGCAATATGTGGTATTAAAAAGATCTTGATGAGGATGGATGCTACAAGCCCCCCAAAATGGAGCAGGCAAGCAGAACCTACTGTAATAGAATGAGTAGATACTTCTACATGCCACAAACATGTCTTAAATACCAGATGTTCTCAAGCAGGCAACACTACTGTTAATTGTAACATCAAATTCAAATTTAATTCCAGCCTAGTTTTTAGATCTTGGGGGTTTTGGCAGATTTTGAATAAAAAAAGGTTTAGGCATTATATATTTGGCATATGCAACTGTCATGCACTGGTCCCACTTCTTCATCATCCTCAATTTCTAAACACATGGGACCTATTACAGAATGTGAAGGACTACAAAGATCAGGCCCCGGGCAATCAAGGGAGCCTTAGTGGCTTTTGACAAGCTCCATCATATAAACATGTGACAGTAGTAGCACTCTTTCCAACACTGACTTTATGGTATTTAAGTATCAAAGTCTTGGCTTCATCAGAAAAGAAAAACAAAAAAAAGAAAAAAAGACTACTTAAGACGAGTGTGAATGCTCATGACCCAGGCTGGGTTTTTTTGCCATAAAAATGCAGACAAAGAACCTTGCGCCAGCACAGAATGCCAGAGTTCTCCCAGCATCCCCTCTGCGTTTGAGGCATTCAAATAGCAGTGCTATTCCCAAAGCACAAAAAAAAGGCAAGAACACACACCAACACAGCTTGGAAACAGGTCATCTTTTGGTATCTGAGTACAACTGGAGCATTATGCACCTACACTACTCCTTAAACAAGTTTACTAATCAGAAGTGAGGTATTTTGAATAAATGTGCAATTAGTAGTAGTACAATCACTACAATGAATGCAGAAGCCTTCAAAACTGCACACCGTTATGAGGTGTTACAAGATAAATAAATCTGCACAAATACATGACAGAAATCTTCTCAAGGTGCAGCTTTTACTCTGGTGAATTGAAGGACCTCTTTCTCCAAAATGCCTGATTGCTCCATAACATTTACACAAGTTAGGGAACTGCTACGGAAACTGTCTCTTCACAAACACAAATCACAAAACAAGTGTCAAGACAAACTGTTTAGAATGTTTCAGGAATCAATTTATATTAGACTAAAGGTTTTCTTTTCTTGCAGTAAGATTTCTTTTCAAGATGTATGACTTTAAATGTTCTGACAATGACATCTTATGGCGCCTCTTGCTTTCCATGTCCAACAGCTTGCCAAGACTTATCTTTCCAGTTTTCCCCCTCTCAAACAAGCCTTACCACCTTCCTGCTTTCTTCCTTTCATTATGTTTATCTGGTTTCTACCACCAAACTTCAAAGCATAAATTCAGGACCCAAAAGAGGCTGACAGAACTTACTACTTACAGCTGCACATAATTTTGGAATTCAGAATTTGCAAACTGGTGAACCGTGGCAAATATAAATACTTCTACAAGCTTTGAAACACTGCACCTCAAAATACAGAACAGACAACACATAAATACACCTATACCACTGTTGCTTTTTAAGTATCCAGGTTATTTTTTTTAAGCTTCAATTCCATATTCACGCTAGACTAATCTTAGCAGGAATGCATACTACCTTAAATATAAATATCTACACATTAACAAATTATGATTTCTAGTCTCAGGCTACATAGGTAAATCTCCCTGAAAAAACACATTAAAATACGTAAGTTTTATTAGGCAGAATTAGCATTAAAACTAGCTTCTTACAATCCACCCAAGATTTATCAAAAGCAGAAATAACAGCAGAAGGAACACAAAAAAAAGCTGCCCAAACTTCCGTTAATTACAAGAGTTGATTTTTCAAATTTGTTCACGTAATAAAGTGGGATAGTTCAAGTAATAAAAAGTGAGCGTAGATTTGAAAACTGAGAGAAATACTGTATTTTATACTTTTATTTTGACCAATTTCACAAGATTTCAGTTATGCTACTTTGGCCTTGTGGAAGTCAGAAGTTCTACCAATCATATTTTTCATCCAACTTCTTCCATCTTGCCAAAAGTAGAGAATTTTACACCATTACAAAATTAGCCCCAGGTGTTGTAGTGAGTGTTTTATATGCAAATAGTAAGATTCAAAACAAGGTATGTGCCTTCTGGAAGCTTACCAAACTTTTTTCCTTCTCTGGTTGTGCCTGTCATCTTGATCTTGGCAACTTCAAAGAAATCTTTTATTTCCCTTTCATAAAGTCGTGATAAATAATCCATATAATTCTTAAAAGAAAAATGTAAATTTAGTTAACAGGTATTCATATCAATTTTCTTCTATTATAGGTAAATAATTCTTAAAAACCTGTGAGTTTTCAAGTCCTACTAAATAACAAACTGGTTTGGACTACATAAGTCCATATATTTATGCAGCATGCACAAATTTATATTCGTGATATTTAAGCAGCTTATATTCACTTTCATAGTGAGTTCACTGAGCATTAATCAGAAACTTCTCCACAAGGAAAAATATGTAATGCAGTACATACAAATAGGATTACTAGTGGTGGAGCATCTCAGCACCATTCTCTAGATCCTCTTTTATCAGACTCTTACTGTGCTCCCAAAAGCACACATAATTATGTAATTCTCACATTTTTTTACCAGAAGTTCACCAAGATGTCAACCATTCACACACTGAAGGCAAAGGAATAACTATTTCAATGCCATTTTCAAAGTCTAGTTTAAAACTTCCAATTTAAGAATGAGAGTACTTTAACTGAAAAACAAAAAAGACTTGTTTTGTAAGGACGAACTTTTCCTTTGTAAGGACTAACTTTTCCTTTACTTCTACCTGAACATTTTGCATACTTCTGTAGTAATTTTTTTACTCCATATTAGTTTTAAACAAGGTAGTTAAAAGTTACCTACATACAAGGGAAAAACATTCCTATTTAATCTACTGTACAAGAGACCTCCGAAGTTTTTTACACTCCCAAGCAAAATGAAGGTCTGTTGAAATAGACATGTTACACAAGCAATAAGCGTACCAATTTGAAACTAGCTTAATTATTTTTCTTACTTGGCTGTACAACAGCAAACTTGTTTTACATAAATATTAAGATAAGTATCTTATGGTACTTCAGAATAGAATGTTTGAGGAGAAAACCTAACAAACAGAGCAGGATACCACAAATACTAAAAAATGAAGTTTCCTATTCTAAAAAGGAATAAAAAAAGAGGAGCAGTGAGTTATATCGAATATATAGCAATATTAAAATGACATGTACATACACACAGGCAATTCTTTTGACTCTCAAGCCCACTCTATTTTGTACATTCTCTAGCATCATTTGAGCACTTCACATACCTTTGTTAGCCCTTCATATTTTGCATAATCTGTGTTCTTGAGCCACTCCATCAGTTTAGCATATCGAAGTAAATCTCTGTGAAATGGATGATGATTGGGTAATGTCAATTCAGCAGAGTGCTGAGCGAGAGTGGAACTCTGATCATGACCCTTGATAAGAAAAAGTATTAAAGTAAATCTGGATGCACTACACAGATGTACTAGAAGTTTCCTGAAAAACTTAATATGAAGACAACATCTCATTCAGACAAACAGAAAAGCCTCAAAATACCTTGCATAGAAGCAAGGTCTAGAGATGTAGACTGAAAAGGACACCTAACATAATACAGACACCAAGTTATTACAGCCATGGCAGGTAGTGCATCTTAATAAGCTTGTTCATTTTAAGGCTCTTTGCTTTCAGGGTGAGTCACTTTGCCATTTTTTGTACAAGAATGCGATGTACGCCTGAATGAAAATTTAATGACAAGCATTCAATTGTTCCTGAAAAATTTTAAGAGATTATCACATTATTCCTCTAAACAAAAAAAAAAAACAAANTGTTTAAAGATGTTTTTCCCATATACAGATTTCAAGTCCCCAGTTAATGGGTGGCCCAGGTGTTAATGATGAGCTTTACACCTCTCCTCTGAAAACCTGCTCCAATTCAACATACTGGTCCATTTTGGCCAAGCCTTCCTTGATCAAATCTTAAAAACATCAGTGCACACACATTCTCTCTCCCTCCACACAAACACACACAACACGCTGTCAGTGAACATTTACTAAACAGTTTATGATGTGCAGCATAAACCTATCCATTTAACACGAGCTATTAATTTCATGCTCCTTCTTTAAGCAAAGATCCCATCATATTGCTAGAACATATGATTTAGCTTTTTTAAGCTTTCACTTGCTTGAACTCACAAGCTTCCTGAGCAATTCAGGAAGAGCAAGCAAGGTAACACCTCTGTGCAGCCACACAGCAGAACACACAACCACTATCCCTAGGTCAAAAGAACGGAGGGCAAGACTTAATTTCCAAATGGCTTTAATATTTTCTGTAAAGTCTTTTTTCACTGGGCTTGCAGTAAATACAGCAACATAACTTATATTAAGTATAGTTTGTGCCATGGCAGCACACAAAGACTGTACTAATTGGTCTCCAATTTCTACATCACATGCAGGTGGTTTATGCAGGTCAGTCAATGTCAGTCCCTGAGAGGGAGCATTCCTGACAGTTCCATCTTGGATATGACAAGTTAGCAGAATAAGCTATACCATTTAAAATGCCTTTGCGTGTTTGTAAGTTGGAACAGAAGCTAGTTTGGATCAAAACTAAAGCAACTTTGTCTTACCCTTTTTCTGTTCTGGGTACTAATCAGTTCAAGCCTTTGGTTATAGAAAGCTCTTCCACAATACATTCACAGACTTGTTTAAAAAAACAATTCTGTGATTTAATTTGTAAAATACTAACTTTAATTAAATAACGTGACATGAACACTGCCAGCTTCTGGATAAAGCTGAACTACTAGATACAATCATAGACTGGTTTGAGTTGGGAGGGACCTTAAAGGCCATCTAGTTTCAGCTCCCCTGCGATGGGCAAGGACACCTTCACTAGACCAGGTTGCCCAAAGCCCTATCCTTGAACAACTGGACTTGAACACTTCCAGTGATGGGGCATCCACAAGTTCTTTGGCAACCTGTTTCAGGACTTTTTTGTATCCAACGTGAGCATGAACTTATTTTGAGCCCTGTCCTTTGAACTACATAAACTGACTCACAAATAGACCCAAAGAAACAAGTCCTGGTCAACTTCATTAATTTATTCTCACAGAAAATGGGGAAGGATGACACTATAAACTTCGCTTATAAAAAAAATCCTGTAGTCTGACTTCAACAAAAAGCTAACATAGTGTAATTATTGGAACATATAATTTGGAATTGGAATCCAGCCAGCATTAGCAACACAGCTGCTGTTGTGATTACTGAGGTCATTCTTGATACTGTGGGCATACTTTTGGGCAAACATACAGCAAATATTTTCAACAAATGTTTGATATGCCTCTACAAAAAAGAGATTAGAAAAACTCCCTCTTACCCCTGGTTTGTTACATTCCTACCGCATGCATTTTGTCCGTTATGTTCATCATTAAGTTCATTATGTTTTAACGTAATTTACCTGGTGGCTTTCACAGCTTTCATCAACTACATCAGTCCAAATGCTTGTTCATATTACTGCTGGGAAACACTCAGCTATCCAAATTTTTATTGCTTCTTTCATGTAACCATTTTATTCATGTCCCTTTATTACACACAGCTTTTCTGGTTAGTAATTGCATTCTTCATATAGCTAGATGAAAAATTCCCTGATGGTAAATTTCCCTCTCCAGGCCAACTTTTCCAAAGGACTAATCTTTCTGGTTACAGTAAATTATGTCCTCTTCAAGACTGCTCTAAAACCTTATGGAGCTTCTTGATGTACCCTTCCCACCTAATTAACAGGCTTTCTCTCATTACGCATAAATGTAAATCATTACCAAATGACACCCCGAATTTGCTATTCAACTATTTCACAGTTTCAAAGCTTCAACCTACTTAATATTTCAAAGGCAGAAAGCCCAGAGTTGCCTTTAAATTGAGTGCTGAACCTGGTTGTTAAAAAATCTTTAAAGTAACAGACACACAGGTTAATCAGTTATTAGTATTACACAATAAACACAACTACATTAACTGTTAGTAAACAGTCTTTAACACTGCAGCAAATGGCAATCTGAAGTTGCATTTCTGTTTGAAATTTTTAATATTTATTCTCCTTTCAGTGTGAAGGAGGTGAGGCACTTTAGCATCTTACAACAGTAGTTTGAATCAAGCATTGAGTTATTTTGCTTTTCAAAAAATAAAGAGCAATTTCATATTTTCAGGGAAATATATTTAGGCCCAAATGTCAATATAACTATGTTTTTCCATCTAATGACTTCCAAATCAGAATGTCTTGCTTATATTAACAGCTGCCTAGACACCATCGTGTTTTTGTTTGACTTTTTAATTTAGAATTCTTTACCTTTATCTTAGTTTTTTCTGAAGTACTTTTTTTTTTTTAAGAAACATTCTAAACAAATAATGCAACTCTTCAGATGTTAAAGGTAACGAAGTATTGGAGTTTTCAACATCAGACTAAGAAATTGCTATATTCCTCAAACTAACAAAACAAGCTCATTTTAGTAATGTAACACAAAAATATGTTGTACCTCCAACACTTGAATCTGTATCTCAAAATGAAGTACAAAACCTTTTTTTTTCCTCTTTTACAACAATTAAAAAGCTTTGCAGAGTCTCATCTCTTGCAGTTAATGAACTCTTCCTGCTTAAACTTGACAGCAAAGTCGTGAGTTTCATCTGTTGATTAATACCTCACAGCTAACAGCAAGCCAAAACTTTTGAAGGGCAAGTTTGTATGAAAAACAATGTGAGGCCACTACTAGTATCAGAATTTTAAAAAGAGTAAACTGCCAGTTGGTAATAGCATTCTCAAGAGCATCGAACAGTGTCTTAAGAATAAGAATTTAATCTAATACACATAATATTACACAGTAATAATAATCTCTTACCATTTTTAAAAAATAAAATCCTCAGAAGAGAACATCAGAAGGACATTCTGCTAAACAGCCACTTCCATACACAAGACCAATATTCAAACTTTGTGTATGCATTTACACAGGACTTAACACAACATAGCTTCTACTTGCTCATTTAAGGGCTGGGACACATAGTCTATACTCAGGTTTTCAAAATATGAAAAGTGACAGAGGAAAAATACCTTCTTAAGAACAGAAACTAAAGGCAAAACAATTAATATGCTGTGGAGCTGGAATTTTTCTGCAAAGTGAAGAAAATGTAGGAAGCAGTTATCTTTGCCATAAAAAGCCAGGCTCTAAATGCAATTATCCAGTGTAACTCCATTCCATTTTCTGCACACAGTCTAATACATAAAATTTAGAACCGGTTAACTTTTATTGTGCTAATATGTATACAACCAGAATTACTATTTTTTATTTACAAATATTGCAATTTTACACAATTGCAGCATCTGTACTGTTGTACACATATTACGACTTCCTGAAAGTATTTTTCCTCCATGCATCTCAATCTGTCTCTCAGCAATTTCTGGGGATCAGATCAGAGGATGTTAGCTCATGAACAGATAAACAAAGCTTAAGGGCTGACAAAAATAATAGAAATGAAAAGGGACGTAAGTCTGATGCTCTGTAATTGGTAACGACAAATTTCTTTTTGCAAAGTCAAAAATGCAGCTGCTAGTTAGATAATTCAAGTTCAGGAAAAAAAAATTAGTTAGAAAATCTTGTATCAAGCTCAATGTACTCACTGGAATTGAATGATAGGAGGACCTGTTATAGAGCTGAAGGAAGGTCTGAGTAAACTAATTGAAGATAAAAAACACATAAATTTAAAAAATGAAGCTAAAAAAACCACCCAGACTTTAGGAAACAAGTGTCAGGACAGTGTTTTATGAATAATTCAAGTTAAGAAACAAAACCAGGGTTCAGACATTTTATTTTGTATGTTTGGTTTTGTTTTGGGGTTTTTTTATAGTCCTTGAGTTACAGACAGCAAGACCTTCCATGTTTTCAGCCTCTAATATCCTTAAAAAAAGGTCAGTGCTTTTTCTCCTCAATAATCAAGCTCTACAATTAAAATAAATCCTTATATATCACATAATGCATTTAATTCAGATAGCAAGCCCATTAAAAAGAGATGTTTAGGAGTTTTTTTAAATGGAAGACTCTTCTGTAGGCAATTATAGTTTGGTATGCTTAGCAATATCTCTGCCTGAAGAGCTTCTAACATTTACTGATTACAGCACAGAACTGTACAATTTTAGATAGACTGTTTTTCTTCTCCAGAAAAGTTTGTGACCCAAAATTTCATATCCAACAGTAGGAAATAATACCTGCTGAACAAATACGCTGTTCAAATGACTGGCAAGCCTCCGTGCGAACTGCTCACGCAAATCGCTAAACCGCTGCTGCTGCTGCTTCACTGCATGAAGCATATCATGTCCTACGAACAAAAAGGACTTCAGAATGTACAAAATATAGAGCAATATATTGTATATGGGAACCAAGAGGACCAGAGGTCACAATTCCTTCAATCAACAGAACAAAATCTGAGACTAGTTGGAAAAGCACTACAGTAATAAATTTTGTTTGTCAGACAGTAGTCTAACAAAAACATTACCTGGACGAAGAGCTACATTCATACACTGCAGAAGGGCATCTGCTGCATTAGTGCAGGCCTCAATGCCTCGAGAAGATGTCAGATCTCCCTCCTGAAGGGCCTTTATATGGCCCTTAGCCAGATCCATGTGATTCTACAAAATAATGGATAGTATGGTCCATAAGCCGGAAGCAGGTTGGTTTGCTATGCCAGTGAACCAAGGATAAATACAATTTCATCATTGTAACTTACTGAAATTAGTGCAACAATGAAACAGAAAAATAAGCTCATTAATTTAAAGGAACCTCATGCTAAAGAGGGTAGCAACCTAAAAGAATTTTATACCTGAAGAGAACAACCATAGTAAACATAATAAAAATGCTTACCACTAAGAACTCTATCTCTGACAGTAGTTTAACATTATTTGTGTTGCTGAGATGAATTAGGTGGTTGCTTTCTGAAATTTGATCCATCTGCTCTTTTACGCTCTGAAGCATTTCTTCATAACTGCTCAGCTTTAGCTCGATTTGGTCAACTTCCTTTAGAGCTTCATCCAACAACTTCATCAAGATATTCACCTGTTTCTCTGAGGCCATAATGGACTGAATATTTGCCTGTACAGAAAATAAAGCCACATTTTAGAAGACGGTTTTATATCTCAAAAGCATTCTGATATTTCCTTCTCCCTCTATTACTGTCAAATAGTTTCCAAAACTCTTGATGAAATCAACAAAAGAAGATAAGCCATAGTGTTATTGAATATAGAAGTTCCTCAATCTATGACACTTCCTTGTTTCAAAAAGATAAAATATAACCCCAAAACTTTGCTGTAGTTCTTAGAGCTGAAGTATTGATCTGCAGAAAAACAAAAAGCCAAACAGTAATCTCTACTTTACCAGGACATTTTTCATTCCAAAAAAACCAGCATAGGTGATAAGGTCAGATTTCCTGTTGCAAGATCAGCCGTCTCCATGACAGCAACCACTTTCAAAATATACAAGAAACACACAACTTGACCATTTGAGGAGGTTGTTGATGGTTCCCTCAAGTCTGTAGCTCCTGCATCTCCCAAGTTTTTCAAGTGACCTCTAGAATGCTGGGTTGTCTAAGAAACATTTACATTTAAATATGTGACAGATCACGTTAACTACCTTTTCAAAGAATGCTATGCGGGCAGTATCGAAGAGAACAGTTCAACATGCTGGCACACTGTTCATCAGAAGGAATGCTTACCCCATCTAGCACTTGTAGCTCTCTCGACAACTTCTCTGCAAAGGCTTCAGCATTAGAAATAGCATATTCACACCCTTCCATCATTATTTCAATATCCTGTTCCTCTCTTGCATTTAACTCCTGGTATTCATCCACAGCTTCTTCATCACCTCCTGCTACACTTTGATTCTCTCCACTTGGAACAGATTCTTAGGCAGAGAAGGAAAATAAAACACGTTATCAAGTGCAGAAAGTCACAAGAATTTCAAGAGTACTTAAGTATGTTTAACTATCTGTAAGTAAATTAATCCATTAAACAATTCTCTTAACAAGCACCTGCTGCCTATGAACACTTTTTTCAAGTCTTAGTCTTCCACACGCTTCATGACAATTTCCAGAACTGATTCCAAACAGAGATGTTTTCCAAATTGCAACATAAGCAAAATACAAATATCCACCTTCCTGTATTGCAAGGAACAAATCTAGTCTCAGTTTATTCACCTCTTACACTGGTAATCAGCATCAGAATATATTACAGTACTACACTCGATTTGTTAGTGGAAAATCAGTACAAGTTAGATTCTCTCTTTTGGTAGACAGAGCATAAGGGAAACATACTGATGTTGATTAAGATATATACCACTGAATAAATAAGTTATCTTGATGCTCAAGATGAGTTTCACAGCAGGAAAATCAGTACTGAGATAAGTGAAAATCAAATAAACAATGCTTTCATTAACTATGATTTCTCACAGCAGTGCCTAATTCATTTAACATGCCACTCAAAGGCTGACAAATTAATATTAACACAGTCCAGCCAGAAAGTGTTTAAGACATTTGAAACATCTCTCTTATCTCGAGCAACCTGATAAGCTAACCAAAGCACTAAAAAAAACAAACAAACAAACAAAAAGCATCTTATTTAAGAAAATTGCTTGCAAGGCAAAATAAAGGAAAAAGGTGTTACGCACCTTCTGCAACTTTAGGAAGTTCTGAAGAATTAAAAGGTATGGAAAAGCAGAGGAAAGGAAGCAGAGAATGTTAGCTAGACAAAGCACGAACAGCGTGTATAACTTTTAAGTGGCAGTAAGTTTGAATGTTTTATTGTTGCACAAACTTCAAATGTTAGATGTTGGTTTAAAACAAATTCTGGTCAACACCAAAATACAGAAATGTTATCCTTCCTGTTTCATATTTCTAATTAAAATTTTTCTGCACACACCAGACTAGTATTTAATACCAGTAGTTTCACCACTTCTGACAGACTCCATGTGATGCACTCTTACTAGGCTTTACTATAAAATGTTAACTATGAAAAGATAATGTCACCGTAAAAATACTTACTACAGGATAAGCAAACAAGATGCAAAGCCTTCCTAGTAACCAATCAGTCACATAAATTGTAAAAGGGTCCAGCAGAATTTAGCACATGCCTCACAGTTAATGAACTAGAAATCTCATATAAAACCTCACTAATTTCTAGAATGCTACAGATGCTCACTTTTTAAAGCATTTTTCTAATTCATGGGGAAATGAAAATGAGAACAAAAGCAGATTTGTTACACATTTAGACCTACCAGATCTTGGAGGTAGGTTTTATTTTGTTCAAGAAACAGAATGTCTTAGAAATACAGTCAATTTATCACTATTTAGAAATTCGTTAATGAAGTTTTTTGTCTTGGTTCTCAGTTTTCGAACAGAAAATCTGTTACATAGTCATCTTGCTTATCTGAAGACTCAGAAAATATAAAGTTGAAAAGAAATAAGAATAAGAAAACCCATCAGGATTAAGAGTATTTTTTTAGTATATCTGTTATACATCAGTAATTACTAAACTTTATACTTCGAATACAGTTGTAGAAATTTACCTTCCAACAGCTGTGAACTAACATTAATAAAGTCAATTTTCTTTCTAAGGTATCTCTGATTGAGTTTCCAGATACACGAAATGAAGGTGTTCTTTTCCACTGTGCTGCTTGCAACCCATTTGTACACTTTGTCAAAATGCAAATCAAATTCAGGACTCTCCTGCAAAAGATGAGATATGTTACAGGCTCCACAGTCAAATGATTCTCTAAGTAGCACAGATTGTCCACACATTTAATTACTGAGATGACGGCATAAAAATTAAATTACACAGATGCCAACCTTAAGCTCATACAGCAATTTTAGGGCCCTCCTGCACCTTAATAAAGGTGCTAAAATAGTGACAGTGAGAAACCAGAATCCAGGCTGTGACAGCAGTATTTTGTCAAGCCAGATAAGACAAAAATAACACAATACAGAGATGTGTAAGACTTTCAACAAACATTTGACAGTGCTGTCAGCCCTGAAACACCATCCTCAGAATGACTAATGCCTTCTGAATATAAAAATGGCAACTGGAGTTACTGACTGACACCATATACAACACAATTTAAGGATACTTAAAAGAGGATAGGCAAGAGACAAAAATAATATGAGCACCTTACATCTTTTAAAGGTATGACAGTATTTAATAGGACGGAACAGGATAGAAAAAAAAAGGTATTTCAATAGCAAAAAACAATTATAGATGTATTTTCAAATAGATTTATTGCCTGACAAGAACATTACTTTGAAAACAACTGAATAAAGTACTATACTTTCAACAATCACTTATGAACGCAGCATGGACTGTAACCAGTAATAGCCAGTTTAAATGATCATATTACAAACATTTTACATGGTCCAGGCTCCTTTTGATGAAAAATGTTATTGCCTCAGTTACATGTTAAATTCTTACTTATATAGAGTTTGTTAAATCTACTATTGCTGCTACTTATTATATACATATATATCTACTATCTGTAGAAGCTGGCAGCACAAGAAACGACACGATGGGAAATTTTATTTTCTGTATACTACAACAAAAGCAGTTCTTTCTTCTTCTATAGCTTATATTGATAAATATAAGTACCATGTATTTCTAAACAAACAGTATTGTTTTGTAAAATTTGACTTGTCTCACAGCTAGTGCAGGAGATGCCTGCATCAAAACAATTGCATAGGTCCGTGTTTGGAAACCCAAACACACAATGTACCTATCAACTTAATTCTGCCATTTTTTATTGGAGTTTGGCATTCCACATTGGTTTTTGAATGAAAATTTCAAAATCTGTCATTACAGGGGTATACACATGACAGCATATTTCTGAAAACTGTTGCCAAATTCTGTTTTGCAATAAAAAGCCCTGAAAGACAGTATAATTTTAACCTGATGGAAGCAATACTACAACATGCTATTTAGGAACATCTAAAATCTAGCCAACCATTATGTGGATAACTGAAATAACAAACCTATACTTGAGGAGGGGTAAATCAAAGAATTTTCAATTTTGCAGTTTTCTGTGCTATTCTTCCAAATAACCAGTTACCAGAACATAAAACCAAACATCATGGGATGAAGGCTTTTCCCCTCTGTCTGCTTGTAAATCTTAGTTTATGACAACAAATGAATTTAAATGGCCAAAAATAGGTTGCTCCTGTTGTTCTGTGGAAAAGTCCACCATATCAGGACTGTGCACTTCCAGCTCACCCTCAAGCTTGTCTACTGCTCATTAAGAACATTTTAAGTGTCCCAGCAAAAAAACATTACATGTAGCAGAATATTTTTGACATTTTGACAAATTTATGACTGTCATTAGTAGAACAGTCATAAATTTTCTTACTGGAAATTAAGCTTGGGAGAAAAAATTTATGTAAGACTTGAAACAAAACAAAAAAGTACTGCTGCAGATGCTCTCTACAGCCACTGAGAGATCACTACAACTAACAGGGCAGATACTGAGACAACTGCTAGTCAAGCATATCTAGACTACTCCTACTCAATTTACCAGGGTTATATTCTTGCAAAGGCTGAAAGAAAATGCAGGCACAGACAGCACATGAATGTATCATCTTAATTAACCTGTTAGCAACCTAATTTTTAAAGCAGCCAGTATCAAGGAAATTAAGTCTAACTTGGAATGAAGAGGATGTTGTGAGCAGAAGACTAAACAAAAAAGTGACACATACTTTAACAGCATCTTTGGCATCAACGACTGCAAGGTCTCGAAGTGCCCACGCAGTCTGCCTTTTGTAAAAATCTCCCTTGTCAGATTTTTTCACTTTTACCACGTTTACTTGGACTGGCCGTTCCGTTGTCACTATTAAATGAAGTAAGAGAGTAATTTCAAAACACACATACTACTTTCACATCTGTTTCTGCTGTACTTCAACTTCTGACACGAATTATCTGTGGGGGAGATTTCATAGTATTTCTTTGATGGAAAGAGACCCTTCGAAACATTTTCATCCCCAATAACCATAGCTCAGTTTAAGTCTCAGTCAAAGAGGTATACATCTCTATACAGCTTTTGAGGTAATGAACCTAATTTACAGCTATTTCTTTGATGCAGCAGATCTTGGACCACGACCATGTAACTGACAAAGCACAGACATAACTGGAGAGTATAGTAAGAATAAAAACATTTTCAGACATTTTTCAGTCAAAAAAATATTCTAGCAAGCTAATTTATTGACAGATCAACGCAAAGCACCTATTTGTTTGGAAGAGATATAATGAAATACACATACACTTAAAGGAACATTAGAACTAAATTCAGTTACTGTGCCTTTCTAGAGCCCTCTGCCTTGGACTCTAACCAATATTCTTTAAAGGATTTTATTTAGGCTTATCAGCCTAGACGATTATTAAATCCTGTTTTAAGCACTACATAAAGCCTGCTTCAAAAGCCCACCAGTCCCAAAAGAATAAATTTTTGATTCTTTCATTTCAAATTACACTGAGATCTATGAATAAAAGTAGAGGGCTTTGTTTCTTTTTTAGTAGAAGCAATAATGAAAGTACAAGCTACAACTAACTTTCTCCATTAGGAATGGAAACCACCTGTTTTATTCAGGTCAAGAAGAAGGATTGTACATAAAGCTAAAACAAATGCAACCAAATGAAAACCAAAGGTGAAGACAAGAAATACAGTGTGGTATTCCTATGTACCTGTGGCACACAAAAAGCAGTTCCTCTTCTTTTTGCCTGCTTTGCACACGTTCACAATGCTCAATAAACGTTCATCATTGGGAGTGAAAATATCCCTCTGTAAAGCATGCTTGATTGCAGTCATTTTCTATCAGCTGAAAGATTTTAGGAAGTAAAAATAAACTCAAGCACATTTAACAGACACACACAAAAAACCAGTCATACTTACACCAAATACAGAATTTTAAAGTTCAATTTTACAGGTAACTTAATGAATCATAATCTAGATAGGCATGACTTGGGTAGAAGACCAGACCACTTTAGGAAAAAATCAAAAAAAAAGCTTACTCTCTTATTTCAATTAGACAACTGTGATTTATTAACACTTGGATGATCCTTCAGCTTAATTTAATGGAGTACAAAAAGCTTCTTTGGAGCAAAGAAGCATTAACATAAAAAAAGTTGAAACTGGAATCAAGAATAAAAGACCATCCAATGCCCAAGCTTGTAGAGTTCAATCACATAAGAAAGCACAAAAAACAACAAACAAAACAAAACAAAACCAAAAACCCCACCAAGGTCCAGAAAATTAAGGAATTAGCAATATTCACTTGATTCAGAACAGTTCTTCACACTACACAGAGACTCTATCTAGACTGAACAGAGAAACACATTAGACATCACATTTTAGTGGTTTTATTTAAATACAGAAGCTTCAATATTATCTAAACCTTAAAATTCTACAGTGCATCAAAAGCGTGATTAGTACACATGACATGCTATACTGCTTGATGCCGAGCAATTTATGGAGTTAAATTTCCAGTTGGCTTGTTCTCTTGTGATGCTTGAGTTGCTTTCTCTGATAAACTCACAGGAAAGACAAAATCTTGGGCACTACAGTAGTTTTAAAGATTAGTAACGCAAGAACTTTGGGAAAACAAGGGCCACCATGCCAAAGTGGAAACACTATTGTCAAGTGCACAGAGCTCAGGGCACAGTCTTTATATGACACTCTATGGCAATGTACCACTCTGTAGCTGCTAATAATTTTCCTTCTCTTCATCAAATGCTGGGCCCACCTTTTGTTTCCCAAATTGTATCAGGTTGCCCTTCCTGTTGCTCTTCAATAGATGCATAAGATGAACACACAAAATACCAATAATCTGCTGCATTTCAGATTCAGATGCCTCTTTCCTTCCTTATTTAGGATTTTATTTTCTGCTCTTAGTCACGATCAAACTGCTACAAATTGCTAACTCTCCCATTTCAGTGCTAACACAAGTTCTCTAGGTTAGGCAGAATACACCTTTCCCGTAAAGCATAACATGAGAAATCCAAGATCCAAGACTGGCTCTCACATACAGTTAAACTTCTGTTACAAACTCAGTCTCTTTAGTCACAGCCACCAAAACCTTCACAGTGTGCCAGGACCAAGCACAAAATTAAGCTTTTCACACTTGAATCCTGCTGTCTCCAAGGAACACAAAATTTAGCCTAAGGAGCTGGAAATAAAGCTCCTTCCTCGGGAAAAAAAGCTTCAAGAAAGCAGGGATCACACCAGACTCAGATAAATCCCTTTAGACATTTCTGCGTTTTTCCTTGGGATGTTCCAGGCAAAGGCCACGTGCAATCTGTCAGAGACATCACATCACAGACGCGGCCTGTCCGGGAAATACGCGCCAGATGCGGCACAGCAATGAGATAAGGCTGCTCAGCACTGCTTGGCCTCTCTCGGGGTGCGAACAGGAAAACGCGCTACCCCTGCATCCTACCGGGTTAGAACGTAACACAAGGGCGCAGCCCAACCACAGCACCCCCAGCAATCAATCAAAAGATCAGTCAAAACAAGAAAACTCAGAAGTGCTACCTACAGCAGCGCCGGCCCCCCGAGGGCCCGTCCGACACCGCTTCACCGCCTCCCACCTGCGAGTCCCGCACAAGCCGCCCCCGACCCGCTCCCGCCACCGCCNGGGAGGAGCGGGGCGCGGCGGGCCCGGGGCGGCGCGGCCGAACCAAACGCGCCGTCAGCGTTCGCAAGGGGCCTCACGGCAGCGGTGCTAAGAGGGGTTCGGTCTGCCAGGGGACAAATGCGTCCGCAAAAAAAATGCAGGTAGTAAACCTGGCGCTGAAAGATGCATACAGTGCATTAAAGTGTCGCACAATCCCAATTTCGAATTACAACGTTCATCTCTGACTGCATGCTGTAATTCCATTTGGCCACAGCATCAGGACTAACGTAGCTTCATAGAATCAGCAAGGTTGGAAGAGACCCTTAAGATCATCAAGTCCAACCATCCACCCAGCACCGCCACTGCAACCCCTGAGCCACTAAACCTTGTCACCCAGTACCAGCTCCAGGGATGGTGGCTCCACCACCTCCCTGGGCAACCTATTCCAATGCCTGCCAACACTAACAGCGAAAAATAAATTCTAACATCTAATCCAAATCTCCCCTGTCTCAGCTTTAGGCCGTTTCCTCCTTTCCTCCTGCAGGCAGAGGAAGAGAGACCGAACCCCTCCTCAGTACAGCCTTCTTTCAGGGAGTTGTAGAGAGCTCAGGTCCCTCCTGAGCTTTCTCCAGGGCAAACAAACCCAGCTCCCTCAGCTGTTCCACACAGGACGTTTTCTAGACCCTTCATGAGCCTTGTTGCTCTTCACTGGACTCACTCCAGCACCTCAATTTCCCTTTTAAAGTGAGGGGCCCAAAACTGCACGGAGTACTCAAGGTGAGGCTTCACCAGTGCCGAGCACAGGGGAACAGTCACTGCCCTGGTCCTGCTGGCCACACTGTTTCTGATCCACGCCAGGATGCCATTGGCCTTCCTGGCCACCTGGGCACACACTGCCTNCACTAACAGCGAAAAATAAATTCTAACATCTAATCCAAATCTCCCCTGTCTCAGCTTTAGGCCGTTTCCTCCTTTCCTCCTGCAGGCAGAGGAAGAGAGACCGAACCCCTCCTCAGTACAGCCTTCTTTCAGGGAGTTGTAGAGAGCTCAGGTCCCTCCTGAGCTTTCTCCAGGGCAAACAAACCCAGCTCCCTCAGCTGTTCCACACAGGACGTTTTCTAGACCCTTCATGAGCCTTGTTGCTCTTCACTGGACTCACTCCAGCACCTCAATTTCCCTTTTAAAGTGAGGGGCCCAAAACTGCACGGAGTACTCAAGGTGAGGCTTCACCAGTGCCGAGCACAGGGGAACAGTCACTGCCCTGGTCCTGCTGGCCACACTGTTTCTGATCCACGCCAGGATGCCATTGGCCTTCCTGGCCACCTGGGCACACACTGCCTCACGTTCAGCACATATTCATATTCTGTGAACAGCATTCAGATTTTTGCTTTGCTCCGAGGTAGAAAAACCTGGACTAATTGACAGTCTTCGATGTCAGTGATAACCCAGATGGAAAAATTATGCTGGGATTAGATTTAGGATTTGGCATCTAACCTTGAGAACTGATGTCCAAATTTGCTATAGCTACTTGTAGCCACTGCTGAATTCTATGAAAACTGGAACTACCCTCCAGTTCAAACTTCGCTGTGACAGAGGTTCTCCACAGGATCCATACTCTTACCTAATTTTTAGCATTGTTGACATAATTGATTGCAGAGTTAAGGATAGATTGAAATCATTCCAGATTACTTGAATTGTATATTTTTTATTCACATTAGTGTGTGGCTGATAAAATGTATTTGTCAGGCCATGACCAATGAAGAACAACAGAAAACATCTTTTCCAAGAGATTGTTGTAAATTGCCAATATGTGGATTTTTAACATGTAAAACGATGATTCTGTAATTCCTGTATCATATTTCCACTTGATTGAAAGCATTAACTGAGATGAGCTCAGTTGATTACAGCATGGTGCTAACATCACCAATGTTGTGGATTTGAGCCCCACATGGGCCATTCACTTAAGAGCTGGATTTGATAATCCTTGCGTGTCCCTTCCCAGAATATTCTGTGATTAAATATGACTGACCAATTAAGTCTTGCTGAATGTACTTTTATTTTCTGACTTACAAAACAACATTCTGTATAATTCTATAATATATCATTCATGAGGGCCACGGGTTAAAATAGAAGTTATAGTTTGGTAATTTCTCAATTCAGCCACAAAATGTAACTGTCTCTGTCTAGATCTATAAAGACTGGACAAGGCAGCCATAAAATATTGGACAAGGTTTCATAAAGCTGTTGTTATTAGGCGGAACCCTCTAGTTTCCTATCTTTTAGCTTTAATTATGCTAAAAGAAAAAAGAAACCACACCAAAATGCACTTTTTACTGCTAAAATGTGTTTACACATTAAAACTGACATGAGATCATCTTCCAAGATGCACAGTGCCATCTTCTCCCCTCCTCCTTCAGCTTTTCACAGATGCTCTTTAGAAAGGGCGTTTGATCTTCCGATACTGACTTTAAGTCATGACAAAATAGTATTAAATTGCATATTAAAAATTACATAATACAATCACTCACTTTACTAGGAAAAGATTTATATGCTGAAAGTATTGGGAAATAGGTAGATGACAGGGAAAACAATATAGGCTTGTGTTGGAAAGAGGTATGTTAGTATATGTATGACTCCAAAACACAAAGGAGAAGTATGAGAAATAACCTAGAAGGCACAGGCTCCCTGTTCTGTTTCACTTCCAAAACTATTTTTAAAATTCTGCCCTGATCTGTATTTGCTTAATTTAAGATGCAAGAAAAGATTAGTTATCTATGAAAAATAAACCCACAGGAGAAGAGTATTTCTACTTTAAATAAATAAAATTTAAATAAATTCCATTGTCATAGGTTTCCCTGTATCCTTAATTCTGATGTTGGTTAAAGTGCTTAAAAATATATATATATAGAAAAAAACCACCTGTCTTTTATGACAGCTTCTGTTGTCTTTCTGCCTCGTATGTGAACATGAATTTCTGTTTGCTTATGATCACTCTTTTTCATTTTCAGGCTGCCATGTATTTTCTTCTCTCGGGGACTGACTTGACTGATAGCTATTCCCATCTTCTGAAGAAAATCTGCATTATATCCACAATCTCACCTCTTAATTCATTCCATCATGTAGTTGAAACCTTTTATAGGAATGCTACAGATGCATTTGTGTTAATCCTTTACTCCCGTAAGTTTCTTCCTATTCAGTTTTGGAGAATTCTTCCAGGAGATGAAGCCCCAGATACTGTATTTCAAACTACATTCCATTTATCCAGGGTCAGGAAAGGTGATGTAGGAAATAATTCCGCATTAACTGAAAGATGGGCTACTTATCCTGTTGGGTCTTTTCCATTTATAATTTAGCATATTCTCTGTGTCCTGTGGTGCAGCTGTGCTATGCTCACCACAAAGAGACAGTGTCCCTCAGACTTCCCACAGCACAGTCAGGCAATTACACACTGTCTGGGTGGTTGACATCTTACAGAGAACTGTGTGAAAGTAAGGAGTCCCTAGATTAGATCCACGACGATCTTTTAAAGTACTCTTTCCTTTTGATAGTAACTGAAATAATTGACATGGGCAATGTCCCTGTTTTTTCCATTCCTTTTGCTCAGTCTGATTGCTCAGTGAGAATGTCTGAAATACTATGTTATCAGGCAGAAGAAATGGCAGAGAGGTTTTAATTGCATATTCTTCCATGTAAAATGCAGGTTTGTGTCATCCGATATAGTCTATTAAAAGTTTATATAGTACAAGAATAAAAATGTATAAGCTACCGCTGAAAGTCCATTAAATATGGTTGAACATTATAGTGACTTTTTAGCTATCATCAGTTTTGAAAATGATACAGACAATTATTGGGCAACAATTCAGTATATATGTACTTTATTTCAAAATAATGCTCTGAAATCCTCATTTTTAGAATTCTATGTTTTTATTACAATTACAAGATGAATGATGGAAGTTTTTCCACCCAGAAAACATTTCCTTGTGCCTGGTAAGCAAAGAATTTGTAAATATTATGGAAAACATTGTGACCTCAACAATCAATACACAATTCAAACAAGACAATGTATCATAGATAGCAGTAGCATGAATTATACTTTCAATATAAATGGTTTTGTGGAACCTGGATGTTGGGTAAATACTTCTTGTGGCTAGTAATCAAATGTCACAACACACCTGCTTGCACTGGATTATCCCAAAGACATTCTCAAAAGAACAACTGTATTGTGCAATCAGTAAAATTACAATCCTTCTCTCTAACAGTATTTAGGTGGCAAATTTAAGACTTAAGTCCTTAAAAATTCCAGAGGTTTTGTGTTACCCACATGAACTGCCCTCACAGCTGTCTCACTATGCAGTAATAATGACCAAGATTTGTATTAGAACGAATGTAATTTGCATATGTGCCTAGAATAAATATCTAACTTCCAAATACTAACTAACCAAAGGTATGGGCTTTCCTGTATACATGCAGTAGGATAACATTTAAAAAGTAGAAAGCTGTACATTTTACAGGTTTTCAAATATATTCTCACTTACTTGATGTTATTTCAATTTTGAATCCAAAGTACATTTACACAAATGTTTTCAAAGGTATGAATTCACGTAAAAGACAAAAGCAAAGTACAAGCCACAGTACAGCACAGAACCCTTGCACAGCTACCCCATTTTAGAGATGGGTGCTGAGAGAGGACATGAACCAGCCTCCGATTTTCTAGGAGCTGACACCACTCAGCTCCAGGTCCATACCTGGTTTAGTCCACAGCCTGCCTTCCTGTACTCTCTTGGCTGCCAAAGGAAAAAGCTGATTTTGTCCTGCAGGACGTTTTGACCAGAAGCTTTTCTGAATGAAGCTTCTTTTGGGTTGGCATTTCTTTATTGACTATGGGATGAACAGCCAGCAAACGTACCTGGCTGACACTGGGCAGGAACACTATGCTTCTTATCATTAACATTGTTCCTCTTCAGCTTCTGTTCAACACAGCTGCAACTTATCCTCTGTTTCTGCTCTAGTACACTGCTATCACAAGTCCAGCTGTTACTTTTTGTGAGATGTTCCAAATCACTCAAGTAGACTCCACCCCGTGGTAAATGTAGCTCTAAGCACTAATGTGCCTTCAAGCAGTGCACTGAATATGCTTACACTTAGCTAGGAACTGGTGAAAATAATTGTCGTAATTCTGTGAATTTTGAAAAGTCTATAGCTTGCCTACAGAGTAACTGTAGTAGCCAACAACTACTGCTTACACAGTATTTTCTTATCTTTTGGTTCAGTGATAGAGACAATTTCTGTTCCCTAACCACACCTGTTCATTAGCAATGAAGGGCAAGAAAGGAGACATTATTGATAGGGAAGTTCTGAAAGGTTTGACAAATAAAACAATGCTGCCTAAGAACATTTGTTTTCTAAGACAGTACCACAAACAACGTGAAGGCCAGAGGGAGTCCTAAATGTTCTGTGGGAAAAATAATATAGCAGCATAGGTGAAAAGTTGGTCCCATGGCACCTGAATGTAGTACTCCTATTCATCAGGATGAGAATTGGATTCTTCTAGGGATGTAGGTGCGATCTCTTTAACGGAGTTCTGTGTTTCAACACATTTGGAAATGGAAATGTGCATCATTCTCACACAGAACTCAATTGATAACTTTATTTTTTCTACTTCCAGGATATAAGCTAACTGTTAATGCTCGTAATGCTGTAAAAGTATTTCAAGTTATTAATGAAAGATAATTTATACCTCCATGAACATATAAGCAAATGCTGAACTCTGCTTACATAAGCAATCACCACTGACCATGATAATTACTGGTTCTATGTTTCCAGTCTCTTGTATGTATAAGTATTTGCTAAAGTGAGGACCTCCTACCATATATAAATGAATTTTCAACTATTTATTTAAAAAGCACGCTCCACTTCTTACTTACATGTAAAATTAAAAAGGAGACACTGCATATCACTTACTAACTTTTTGATCAGATGGTTTATGAAATGCTGGTCAGTGAAAGTCAACCAGTCACCTTAATATAAGAAAATACATCTTTAGGACAAACGACAGAGGGAGAGACATAAAAGGCTGAAAGCATAGAAGCAAACCTTCATAACTACTACGAAATCTCTATTGCTGGATGACCAGATTGAATCATCATTTAGGTAGGTATCGTCAAAGTTGACAATCTTGAAGTCCTTCTTAAGGTACATCGCATTCAGTTTGCTTAGCGTTCGAGCAAAGGTGTATTTAGATGCACAACTATATGCTTCCATATTGTAGACTTTGTGGAAATGCATATCAAAATATGGATTATCCTAAAAAACAAAAAATGAGAGAGAATGAAATTACTTCATGTATTACAGTGTTAGAATTGCAATTTATTGTTCTCTGCCCAGCTACCTGCAGGGCTTTTTCTCTGTATGATGGGCTCTAAAGGACTTCATATCCTTCTGCTATTCATCTTAAAAGGTCTTTCAAAACTTTAAGAACTACCGGCTGTAATTCTTTGTCACTGGGAATTTTTTCTGAGTAAAATTCTCCAAGTTTGGTCAAGCAATACACTGTACTTTATTGGGATTGTACAGTCTTGTTTTGAACTGAATCAATTTGTTATGTTGCCTGAAACACAGTATATGAAAAGCGCTTGCCTTGGACTACAACTGTCGCTCTGTGAGAGAAGAAGAATATTTATTGCTCTTTCTGCCTTAGTTGTATTTCTTTGTGCTTTCTGGCTCTTTGACACAATTAATCCTAGCAGCAGATAAATTATTTTAAACTCTATGGATATGAATACCTATTATGAATATTTATAGCAGTGTTAATTGCCCCATGAGTTTGAGGTTCATTTAGGCTTTTCTGTAATCAGAAATGAGACAGATTTTGATCATCCAAGTTGTGAAAGGCTGAATAATTTCTGAAGAATATTTTAGCACAACGCTTCAGAAGAAAGTTAAATTCATGCAGCAAGTGATAAGGAAATCCTCTGGCTGCCTTCTCTGGGAAAGAGACAGGAATGTATCCAGAAGCTAGTTAACTTGGAGAAGGGATGAAAGGATTATTAGTTTTGTCTTTTTTTACCTCTCGGACCTCAACTACTAAGAGCTCACAGGGTGAAAGGGTACTCTGGAGCTGAATTCACCCACTCTGTCTCCTCCATTCCTAGTTTTGACCTTGAGGGCAATGTGCACAGGACAGAGTGAGAACAACCCCAGTTTGTCATTTTCCTTGGAACAAGGCTCTGAAACATTTCTCACGGACTCTTGCTTTCTCTTTCAAGTGAACATAAAATAGAGTTAAGATTACATATGCTAGTAAAAACACTTTCGAAGGGAAAAAAAGTACTTCTGGACTACATTTATTATACGCAGACAACTCTTTAAATGTTTTATCATACATGGAGTAAGATATTATCCTCAACATATTCTTCTAGCTTTGTAGAATAGGATTTAATTCTGGTTTTGGTGTTGTTCTGTATTGCACTACTGCAGCCTCATTTTACCCTTCTTAAATTGTATCTAAGAGATTAGGACTTCTTTAGCACAAGGTCAGCCCGATCTAGCCAAAGCTGTTTCATATTTACACACACAAATAAGCAAATACTGAATTGACGCAAGTAATGTGAGATTAAGCTATGTGGAACACACAATTTGTGAGCTATCATGCACTTGCATGATATTTTACACATTGACTTTGTCACACAGAGAACAGGTTCATACATTCAAGATTCACAGTCTCCATAAAAATTTTAAATGAAATTTTGTTTTCAAATACACTCTAAAATCTATTACATTAACTGCAGTTTACACTGGAAGCTGCAGATGAAGAACTTTTATTACCAGATAGGATGACCAAATTAGAAAACACCCAGCTTCTGCCTCAGGTCTCAACCAGAGAGATGAAGGCTATTATAATAAACAAACCAACAAAAAAATCTCGCCTTCCTCTTCCCCTGCAACAGTGCAATGTGATGTGGAGACTCTCACATGCAATAAAGCCAAAATTCCTTGGTAACATAACTTTATTTTTCAGATAATTCATTTTAATACTTGTATCCCAAATTGTAAAACAAGAAAATTATTCTCTATGTACATAATACATAATGTAACACTTACAGTATCTGCGTCTTTTCCATCAATCATCTCCAGATCTTTCAAAAACCACTTTTCAACTATTTCATATTTCTCTTCTCGGTCCACTCGCCAGTGTTTAACCATACATATTTCTACTTCTTTACTTTTAGTTACTGCAAGAAAGAAATAGTTTAGATATGCAAGCAAGTACTTCCTAAAGTCATGAAAATTCAACCATGACAGGCAGGGCTGTATAGGGTTATGCCAGACTTGATAGTTTTATTTTGCTTATTTTATTTTATTTATTAGTAGGAATAGTGTCATGTTGTCAGTCTATGAAACCTGTCAGCTTTTAGTAGATTTAGGATTTACTTTACCCATCCTGTGAAGAGGGAGTCTTGACTGTTCAAAAGCCTTTCATGTGAATTCACTAGCAGTGCAATGAAAGCCTCATTCTGGCACTGGGTCTGCATTATCCTACTTACTTCAAGAGGTAGTCTTTTTGAGGTGCTGCAGTTAGAAAATTGCAGAACCTCTACCAAGGTTCTGTATTTACATGACTTGTGCTATACTTTCCATTCTGTGAAGGAAATTCTCTTACGAAGCCATTACTTTTTAAAAGCAAAACTCTTATTTCCCTATATAACATGTAATTAGGCCACTTAATGAAATTAACATTGAAAATTTTTCTTAAAGCTTCCAGTTGTTCAGTGCTAAATTTATAGAAATTACTATTTTCCAACTTAGGCAGGAAACAAGATTAAAAAGATAATGAAGGTGCTTTTTGCAATAACTACCATTATTAATTGATTACCTTGAGTGCTGAGTAGGAGACTAGATTTTTGTAACAGACAATTATGAGTGTGAAAAGTACCCTGAAAAGTCTCCTGCACATCCAGCTGCTGATGGCTGCAGGGCAGGCCACATTCCCAAGCTATCTGCTAGCCCATGTTATGGTCAAGAAGTCACCTACATCTGGCAGAAGCATTTTGATATCATAGCATGAGGCTAGGAACACAAGAGCAAAATTCTTTTATTTCTAAATACTGCCTGAATTTTTGAAATCCCATTTTGAAACTGCATTATCTTTACCTTCCTTCTGTTAAAACATCTCTTACTTCTCACCTGCTTATGAGAAAATGGTTATTAAGTAACAACAAAGCATATATGTTGGAGATATGCCTTCTTTCCATTGCTAAGAAAAACAGTGGAAAATATATAAATAATCATAATTTCTCTCAACCTATAGCTTCGCTGCCTGGGAAATACAAATCACTTTTTTTTTCCTGGTCCTATCAATCATATTCGCTCAGTCATTTTTAACCAAAAGACCACCACTGTGTTATCTTCCATGGAGAAATTACAATGGTTTTCATTTGCAAGCAAATCTAGCAGATTAATCTTAGGAAGTTCTCTTCATACTTTCACACGTTTTGTTTGCTGGTTTGCTAGCTTGTAAGGCAATATGTTGTCTCCCTCAGACTTAAAACAAAAGGAAGCAAGCCCAAGCCCCGAGTTCTCTCAAAAATACAAAGGGATGTCCCAGGTCCCCACACTGCCACTGCTCTACCCCTCCGACAACAGAAATCCTATGACATAAAGTCAGAGCACAGATGTAAGGCATAATGAACCCAGTGGTGAAACTTCAGTGCGCTATTTTCAGTTAAGAAAAAAAAAATCATTTTCCTGCATTTTACATACTGCTTGATCTTGCACTCAGTTAAGAGTCAAAGAGAATTTTTTTTTTTTTTACATGGAGCATGAGCTCAGATCTACAATGTCATTCTATTAAACTCTGAAAGTTTTGCTTGGGGAGGGCACAGCTATGGCAATACCTTCTTAGAGCACAAAGTATTTCTTAAAGTCTTTCATGGACTAAACACCTTCTTCAGTGTCTCTGTAGGACAATAAAATGTTATCCCCACCGTTCTTTCTCGGGCATACCAATACTGGGTTGTGAAAACCCCTGAATGGGGTTGCATTTCAGCTCTATGTTCTTCCAGGGTTTATAAACTGTTTCGTGACAGAATACTGTTGCCTTCATGCAAGGATTGGGACTTTCTGTTGTGAAAAGGAAAGGAAATACTATTGCCCATACGGGACAAAAATAAGATTGTTCAGTTACCCACATCAGGATTTTGTTGTAACACACATTTCAAAAGGCATAGACCTCTGAAGTTTTGCCTATAATTTGACTGATTTTTTGTTGTTGTTTTTTTGTTATGGTAATTTGAAATCAACAGAAATACACAGAGGTTGCATTGCAGGGATAAGATTTTAGATAATGTGTTTTGCTCCAACAGAATCACAGCAGAACACAGTAGTCGCTGGCAGCTGGATGCAACCCATCTTTCAGAATCAGATTTCCACTCTACTCACCACTTACTCAACTGTGCCTGAGTATATTAAGAGAGTTTAATATTGGATGGTGGAGAGATCCTACTCTTAATACTCTATGTGAATTTTCCTTTATGTCTTTAGAGACTTCCAATCCATAAATCTGATTAGAGGCTTTCTTTAATGGTTTGTTCTCCTCGACCAGAAAGAGAAATTTTTAGCAAAGATTTTAAAGGTGTGTAAGGTTATTTATTTAAAGGTTATTTCTTCTTTTTGGATGTTTCACAACATTGAACTGCTTATAGATCTACCACATGCAACTAATCATACTTCTACTAGACAGTTTCATAAACTATGAATGAGATTGGTAATGCTGTATGTTTAGAAGCTCCATGATACTCAGGAATTAATTCCTTAAAACTGATTTTACAGTTCTAAAATACAAAGCCTGTTCTACCAAAATTATAGGAGTACAGGGAACATAGCTGGGTCAGGCTTTCCAATAATCTGTAAAACACCTCATGTATTCTACGGACTTCAGATATTTAAAAAAATAATGAATATAGAATATTGGATGCCAACCCAATTTATGTCTCAAGTACACAGATTATTTCTACCTGTTATATGTATTTTGAACCTGAAGAGGAAACAGACTGAAAGAATCATTCACTTGAACCTAACTACTTACCGGTGGCATTTCTCTTTTTAGTATCTTCCAGTGGTTTGAAATAATAATTTTAAAACTCCAAGGAAACAAAAATCCCCAACAAACCAGCTTTTCTGAACCTTGATCTAAAACCCCTATGAAACAGATTATTCACTTGAAGAGAAATTTAGAAAGTAGTCAGATAATTACCACTTAAAGCAATCTTGTTTTACTCGAAGTTGGTGCTTATTAATAGCTCCAATGTGTATATATTGAAACCACAAGTCTCATTTGTTGTTCAAAATGTCATAGGGACAATATGCAGGACATTAGACCAAGACGAGGGATAGTGCAAAAAAATTACAAATGTTTCCTGCAAAGTTAATGCATTGTTACACTTTTCCATGGAAAACTTGATTAGAACTGTTGTAAGGGTTTGCTCTTTTCAGAGCAGTTCAGGCGCTCACAGCACTG
Source organism: Edolisoma coerulescens (assembly GCA_013397115.1). Lineage (NCBI taxonomy): Eukaryota > Metazoa > Chordata > Aves > Passeriformes > Campephagidae > Edolisoma > Edolisoma coerulescens. The sequence continues at coordinate 313,252 of VWZW01001322.1, forward strand.
CCACGGCCAGAGCGCTGCCCGCAGCTCCGCTGGTGTCAAAACCGGAGCCGGCATGAATCAGAAATCGGAGACCGCCGTTTGGGGGGCTGCAGGCGGTGCGGGAGCAGCGAGCCGGGCTCCGTGCCCTGCCGGCAGCCGCCCCGCGCCGAGGCGCTGCCCCGCTGCGGCCCGGGGGCG
>VWZW01001322.1:313540-394553 GCA_013397115.1 Edolisoma coerulescens
CGCCCCGCGCCCGCCCGCGCTCCGTGCGCCAGCGGGGCGCTCCCGGCGCAGGGGCCGGGACCGGCTGCGCGGCCCCGCCGCCGTCTGAGCCAAGTCCCGGAGGTGCCGTCGGGGCACTCGCCCCGGCCGGAGGGAGGAGAGAGCGAGCGGGAAAGGACGCAAAGTAATAACACTAGAGGCGATTTACCGAAAAAAGAGAGCTGTCAACGCAATTCTTTTCATCAGTAGATGAAAGCGCTGGTAGAATTATTAAAGGAATTAGATAGCCTTATGGCTGTCACCAGTGTTCCTCCAGTAACAGCTTTTTGGCTATTAATAGCGTTAAGGAGAAAATTACCGTATGCCATTCCTTGAAAACAGAAAGTGAACTCACCTCCAGATGAGTTGTCAGAGGGCAGGTGCAGCCTGGGCACCATCCACAGAATATTGACACATGTGAGAGGTCTTTCATATCAGAAAATACACATGAGTGTATTTGCAGAAATTTTGGTTTTCTGCCACTCTGCAGGTGTGTGGGTGAAGTTCCTGGAGTTGGGTGCTCTTCTAATTCCAGTATCCATGTCAGCCTGAGTCAGAGTTCTGCCCTTTGGACTTGTTTCTGGCTGCTTATAAAAGTTTTGATATTCTCTTCTAATTCTTATCCTCAAGCTTAGTATATCTGAATACCTTACTGAGTTTTTCATTCTTATGATCTCAATGCAACATAGAAAGAAATCTTACCTTGGAATGAAACTGAGCGCTAAAATGAAGGCAAGATTTAGAATCGGAAGGGGTTTTTTTTTAATTGGCAATATTAGAATTATTTAGTGACATAGGTCTACATGGTGCTTTGATGAAGTGAAGCAAAATGGAATCAAGTTAAAATGATGTAAAATTAGGGAGAATCATCCTCTGTTATAGGTACTGAGCATATTGGGTTGACAAGTGGGAAAGGATTGAAAAGAAACTAGGTTTTGATTTTTTTATGCTTTCTTTTGGTCCCATGTGATTTTTAGATATGTAGATTAATTTCCATCTCTGATTTGGGAGAGTAAAATTACTCTAAGCTTCAGGTTTTATAAGTGTGGGGACAAATTTAATCTCTTACCTTTAAAGTCTTATTTTAGGAAAAGAGAAAGATGCTCACTTCCAAAACAAGATCCTTGCACGTCAGGAAAATGCCTTCTTATGGAGACTTTCCAGAGGATATCTGAGGCACAGGGATGCCCGGATTCCTGCCCACAACTTTGAGGACTTGGCCATGCCTTGAATATGGGACTGCTGTACAAATTGGCTTGCAGTTCACTGTCCCTCTCTGTCTGCCAGACATTGGCAGAACTGTCAAGGCTTCAGTTCATCACCACCAGTGTTAATAGTGCCATGGCTGGAGGTTTCAGTGCTCACAGTCAGTGCCAGACTCCTCATTAGGAAGCTGATTTTGGCTCCGCCAGTCTGTAGCTCATGTTGCATCTCAGATTATTCAATATTTTTTTTCAGTTCTAAAGCAACAAAAGCACAAACAGAAATACCTTCAGAAAAATACTTGCAGCTCTGGAAGAATTTTCAATCAGTTTTTCCCTTGTTAAAGATTCGTCTGGTATCAGGGAAACTGCCTAGATGGCAAGTGCGGCATCACTGCTATCTTGGAAGTGATGAAGCCGAGACAAAAGTGGTGTGTAGATCTGATCTCTCTTGAATCAGATTTTCATTTTTCACAGTTTGATCATACTGTAACTTTCCACAAGAGTGTTGTGAGGTTTCATATATTAATATTCTTCTGCAATATCCTTTATTGTATTCTCAAATGCTGCATTAAACAACTCCTCTGAGTATATAGGTAGAAAGGTGCAATGATGATTTTAATGGGTAATGTTTTAATAGGAAACATAAAAATTTGTAATTCACTATTGCTCTTAATTCTTTCAATTCTTTATTCACCCATCCTCTGTTACAGCATAGCAGATTTCAGATCCACCTTAGCTGAGACAGAGTAAACCCAAATCCTAACAGTCTGGAAGGCAACAGCCGGGCTGTAACTCACACAGCTAGCAAGGATACACTAACCATGGACCAGGATCAACTTATCTGACACCCAACATCCCAGCCAGCCATCCCTACCTCAGATAATACCACTCCTGAATGAGGGTCTTACAGACATAAATCAGAACAAACTGAACTAATTGTTACAAGGGCCACAAAGAAATTTACATCGGAATTTAACTGGGATTTACATGTTACTGTTCAGATAGATGAATTACAGATGATTGTGAAAGCCACACAACCCCTAATCCAGGCTCACAGTGGTGTACAAAGGGCGAAGTAGTCACTGGGGAAGTGTCTTGGACCTTTCTGCCAGATATTAATTACTTCTCTACCTTTTTCCCCCCGTCTTTCCTCTGCAATTTTTTCCCATGTCCAAATACAGTTTTCTTTACTGTACCCAGGATATTAACTTTAGCAGAGGTAGCAGCAGGTCCTAAAAGGATAAATCTCTTTAAGAAGCAACAGAGATAGCAATGTTTCATGCAGAAGTGCTATTCAGTGAGCAACAGCTTGAGACACTCTCTTTTAAAATAGAAGCATAGAAATACATGAAATAGAACACATGGGTTGGTTAAAATGTTCTTGCAAAACTGCTTGTCTCTTGAATGTTTTGGGGAGCCCATTAAAGGAGTCTCGTACCAATGCCAGGATATTTGGGTGCTCAAACAGACAATGACTCAAGATTTCATCAGTTCTGGTAAAGAACACTGAACCCCAAATATGGCTGGTTGTAGCATTGCAAACTGCGAGTTCCCACAGCCTCCCTGCAGCCCTGCCCTCAGTTCCCCATTGGGTGTCTGTAATCCCTCCCCTATTCCATCCTCACTGGCTGTTTCCCTGTTGATCCCTCCCATGTTCCCTTTCTCTATTGGATTGTACCCCTCACCCCGCCTCCCTATGTCCCACTATAAAAATGCCTGCAATTGCTGGTTCCTTGTCTTGCTGCTTCTACACCGTTGGAGGGTTAAACTCTCTGGAGCTCAAGCAGCAGATCGCTTCTCTTCGCCTTTATCTCTGCTGGCGCATCTCCCACCGGCCTGGGGAAAGCCCCTCGAGTGGAAGCTGCGTTCTCGACCACTTTTGTGTATTTTCCTGCTGTGGCCAGGGCTTAGCACTGAGACCCCGGGCTTCCTGCACCCAGGCTCACGCGCCCTCCCAAGCAGCCGCCCTAGCAAAGCTGCTGACGGCATCCTGATAGCGTGGCTGCACAGCCACAGCTGGTGTCTCTAATGGTATGATATAATTACTTGGTTTTAAAAAGCAGTACTGTACTATTTTCTTGGAGGAAAGGACGTAAAAGAGTTTCTTCTTGATTTTATTTAACTGAAGCTCAGATTCTTCAAGTTTACATTGCATTTATACTGGTTTATAATTTTCAAGATGTGATCATGAGTGTCATTGGGATAAATGGTCCCATACCAAGCCAACATCCAATCCAAAATTTTCCTTTCAATAGAAAATACACACATGTTCTTCACAGGATAGTAACCAGATGCTGTTTCATGGATGGAGTTTGAAAGCATATTTTGAAACATAACACAAAAGTATGAAGTATCCAATTCTTCTATGAAGTATTTACACGTGTTGAATTTTACACACCTATGAACTAAAAATTAGGAGTGTAAGTAAATTAACTGAAATAATAAGACTTTTACTTCCTGTTCAGCAGAGCACCTAGTAACACTTTGATGGATTGGAGCCACATTTAATTAAGACCGTGAAATCCATGATGGCATGATGGATTCAGCACTTTTTTATTCAAATATAACCCATTCAATATCATACAGTTTTCTTTGTGGAGGTAAAACCATAAAGATAAGAATAAAGTTTAAAAAAAAAGGTAAAAAAAGTTAAATCCTATGAGTTTTTAGGCATACAAACGACCATTAGTATTCTGACAGCTGAAAGCTTTTGAAATTTTAGCTCAGGATTTTGACAGCTGTGTTTAAAACAGTACCTCTTGGTGCCATGTTTTCTAAAAATACAGAGGAGAACACATAGTAGAGAGTTACATTGATCAAGAAGTTAAGAAGTATCTTGATAATACGTTAGAAGTAAATTAGGTTGTGATGCCAATCAAAAAGTGCCTTTTTATGTTTTCATTTTCTTGTAAATTTTTTAATAAATGGATTTTTTCTTCCAGAGTTACCCAGAGCAACTTTAACAGATGTTCTGTCAAAAGCCTCTTTATACTTTTTAATAATGATTTTCATCTCTACCTCTGTAGTTGCAAGTAATAAATTTCATTTGTCTTGGCACAAGAACCATTCTCTTCCCTCATGAAAATTGAACATTATTATTAATGTAGATAGTCAATTACTTCAGATTAATGTGGATTTATATTTTAAATCAATACATCAACATGATGCAAAGCACTCTTAAAACACTATAAACTTCTGATGGATATCTAATCCATTTTTTAAAAATTCATAGAGTCGGGAATCTATACAACTGCATACTTTGTATGGATATTGTATTTAGGGCATGAGCGCATAGTTGACAGTTGTGTGGCTTAAAATATGCTTTATTCTATATAGATCTTTATAAGTTCTTATCCGGTCAGTTACTCAAAAAGGTGAACGTCAAATACATTAAGAGAAGAAATAAAATACAAAAATGTTGAGAGTAAATTTAACTCGTCATGGGAAAATGCTGGTAAGGGAATGGTGGACACATCTCCAAATGCTTTCAAAAGTGGCTGCTGCTGTCAAAAAGCTCAAATGGTCAATTATAAAGTACAGAGTTCAGTACAAGGATAATTATTGCAAATGTAATGACCCAGCATTTGCAAATTGTGTGATCTGACTTTAGACAAGTTTCTAGCTTCCTCTTCCTGGAGTGCTGAAATGAAGCCAAATGGCCGTTCTGCATTGTCCAGTTTAGTGGACTCCTGCACATGGAAGAAACTACTCGAAGATGAAAATATTCACAGGTCTAGCAGGTAATATACCTTTCTCATAGCAGCGTCAACTTGATCTAGCACGTTGATCTGGTCTGCTCCTAATCAGAGCCACAACTTCTGTAGTGGTCATAAAGTCTCATTTCTTACATACCAAACTGCAGCACTTAAAGATTTCTAACACTCTGTTTGCTTTACCCAGCAGATGTTCATGGAACTCTCTGGGTGCATAAACGGAGAAGGATTTGATGCAGGGCATTTGAAAAACAGAGTAGGTGTCCAGGGCAAACTTCTGCTTTTTTTGACTTGAGAACTCCTTAACATTTGATGTTGAAAACTTGGATTGATTATGGTTTTTTTCTTGGTCTTCATTCAATTCTTACATTTCACTCCAGAACTGGAAATAAAAAATTAAAATTACATAGTGGTGTAAGATCAACAAAATAATACGACAGGGTGCTTCATAATTTTTTGTTGTCTGCAATTTGAGTTAGAACTAGAGAATATTGCATAATGATGGAAAAAGTGTGCATCAGGCCTCAGTTCACAAGCTGGATTGCACTTAATGTCATCAGTTCCCCATTGCCTTCTTGTAGCAGGGAAACGTCTTGACCATCTAAGTAATGCTTTTCAGAAGCTGATGTTGCACATATGGTTAGGATTTTCCTGTAATTGCATTTCTTAGCCTCCCTTTTCTCTCCTTTCGTAGACAGACGTGTAATATATATAGTCCTTCCCATTAGCATCTGGGTAAAGATCTGGGTGAAGACAAAGAAAGATCTGTGGAAGTGTAGACCAGGAGCCTGCACATAGTTTGGCATGGCTGGTCTCTGCCCTTGGGTGGACACTCCTGATGGCACTGAACCAAATCAGCCAACAGCACACGGATGGCCTGGGACTGTATAATTAGAAAATTATCAGTCTTGTCCACTGGAAGGTCTGTTCCACTTGCAGCATTTGCTGTGTGACGTGGATCTGTCTGTACAATTATTGTTATTAATTTTATTAATTTATTTTATTAATCTTTTCTCCAAATGAATTTTATTCTACCATTGCAAAAGGTGCTGCAGTCAATGAGACACAGAATTTCAGAGAGATTTGGCCTTCAGGAACCACTCCAGGGAGCTAGAGTCACAGCTCTGAATTTTTGGGCAAAGGCCTCTGAAACATTGGGGGTTTTTTTGGCTAAAAGATGACTTAAAAAACCCCAACCAGCTAGTTTCATCTAGGATTAACATGGAAGTTGTCAATTGGGCTGTAATTACTTGTCTTCCATTGAACAAGTGCATCTATATTAATTAAAATTAGAAAATGCTCACGGATAAGGCCATCTTTTGTGTAAGAAGGTTGAAATTCCTGTTTAGTCATTAAATAATGATTTCAGTCTCTAGTCTTTATTTTAAGTATATTCAAGTTTTTATAGATGGATGCAGGCTTGTTTGCCTTATTAGTTTGAACAACTGCATCAAGCTTTCTAGCTTTTTTTCTCTAGTGTGCACAAGACTCATTTGATGCTTTAACTTATTCAAATCCAGTTCCTTAATATTGTTGCTAATGTCCCTTTTTTTTCTTGCTTAAAGCCAGTCATGCAGAATAATACCTGCAAAGTCCTTTTTTATGTCGCAGAGTTTCCATGTGTGCTTAACTCAAGTGGTCCCCACCCAGCTACTGGAGAGTGAAAGTCTGAAAAGGTTCTGTGCTTTTCCACTCACTCATTTGTACACTAAATCCTGAAATAAGCATAGACTGGATTATACTGTCAATACTACTGTGCTACAATGGTGCAATGGCACCTTTACTTCTATCACAAGCAGTATGTTCTGAAAGCCAAGTATCTGGATTGATGGGAAAATCTTTAGTAAACACTGGTTTATGTGGGCTTTTTGAATTAGTTGTTATGTAAATGACGTTTCAGGGGAATTACTAGTGGTCTCTGAAGTTGAAAATAGGCTGTGCAAAGTGCCACAGCAAAATATTACATGAAAATTGTAAATAAATGGCCAATATTTCATTGTATAATAAAACTGGATTGAATCCTGAAGCAATAGTGTGAAGTTTACACACTGACATCATGTGGGTGGTTGATACAGAAGCCTGACAAAACTTGTACACACAATGCATTAAACATACAAATAAAATTTTTCTGCTACTTCACCTGTAGGAACTCAAAATTGTTCAAATTTTTTGCCTTTAAGAAATGTTTTCACCTGAAAATAATGGAATAAAAAGAATAAACAGTGTTTTTCGTTCCAGCATAGTACTTCTGGAACAGGCAGAAGCAGTTTACATGAAAAAAAAGCATTGCTTACATTGGTTATAAAATATAAAATACCCATTGTGTTGTTTTGATGAGAAGATTCATTCAACTGCACTGTTTAGTGAATCCAAGCTAGAGACTGTTGATTTTCTTTTCATATTTTGGTAAATTTTTCCGATATTGGAAACAATACTGAATAAAAGTATCAAATATATCTGTCCTCCCACCCCAATGATTCAAGCATATTGCAACAGGTTAATGAATTTTCATTATGTCTACCGAACATAAAAACATTTCAGAATCAAGCCCTTTTACTGAACTAATTAAGTAATTAATTTATTCTGCGACTAATTAAACCTTGTTTCCGAAGAATTTCTGCCTACTGGCTGGTTGATTTCATAGTAGAATTGCGCTGTGGCTGTGGGGGACCTACTCCCTGCTCGGACATCAGACAAAGCTGATGAGGGCTGCTGTGAATCCCTAACCACAGAAGAAGTTTTGATCATAATTAATGTCTTATTGGACACCAGAGAATCCACATCAGCCCAGTTTCAGTTTCTTCTGGAGTGAGTGCCCTGAGAGAGCATGGACTCCTGCTGGAGCACCTACTGGTCTGGGTGTGCTCTCTCTTGTGTAGCTTTTTAAATGTCTGTCAATGACATTAATCAAGAGGTGGAGAAGTTGGGTGTGTGGCAATAATGATTCCATGCACATGCACGCGTGCCTTTTGTACAATTGCCTTTTGTAAAAATGTTTTCCAGGCTAGAATGTTGCAGATGATTATGGTGGTTTAAATTATAAATGTACATTTTAAATAATGTACACATAGCAACACGTGTGCCACTGTTTTCCTTGGTGTATACTGTTTTTTCATTGCTTTGCTTTGCTCCTCTTCTCTCCAGCTGCTTACCCTTGAAGCAAACGAATAATCTCATTGGATTAACTGTTCTCATTTAAAACAAAGTGCATACATAAATATGTTTTGAAGTATTTTTCTTTCATTCAAGTAATAACTTTTTGTACTTTTCGTTTTACTAGATACATTGACAGGAGTGCCCTGGGCGATGTTCAGCTTAGGCTGTCTCATGTTGGAAGAATTCTTTTACTCAAAGCCCATGATTATTTTACAGATAACCTGGTTAATATTTTTGTTGTCTATTTGTTCTCCATAGTAAGAGTACGCAGGAAGAGTAGCCCTGATACCAAGAAGATAAAACAGTCATATTAAGCCAAAAGGGGGATTTTCCCTGCTTCTCAATATCCTGCCTTGACTCTGGAGTAGTGGTACAGAAAGTGGAGTATTGGTACAGAAAGAATCCAAGTTGGGCCCATGCAAGTGGTCTTTCCTAAACTCAACTGGATCCTGGTAATCAATGCCTTATGGACATTCTAACCCTGAGATTGTGTTCAGTCCATTATGTTTAGTAAACATCAGTAGACCTATCTTCTATGAAATTATCTAACTTAATTCTTAAATTACTTGTATTTTGTCCTCCTTAGCATCCTTTGGCAGGGAGTTCCATAATTCTCTTCATATGTTGGATAAAAAAAGTATTCCTCTTTTTTCATTTTAAACCTGCTATCTGAAAATGTCTTATCTCATGCTTGTGTTGTAAGAAGAAGTGAAGGGTTACTTCTGTTTTCAAAAGGTTTGTGATTTTGTAGCTTATCTCATATCCTCGCCCTTAGTCCTTTAATTTGCAAACTGAACGACCCTAACCTGTTTACACTCTCCTTGTATCTCTGATCAGTCTTCCTACATTTGCCTCAAGCTTTTTCTTGTTCTACTGTTGAAGAGTATCTCTCTGCTGAATGTAGCAGCCCATCAAAATGCCACCTATTTGTCACTCACTGTCAGCTCTAGATTTGGCCAACCTGAAAAAGTTTGTATTCTCAATAAATTTTGTTACCTCACTATTTACTACCTTTTTTCCCAGTTTTCTTCTCTATATATTGAACAGTTTAAGTTCCAGTGGTCCCTGAAAGACCTGAAGGAAGGTTTTTTTAGTAAAAACTAACCACTTGTTTCTGACTTTTTTTTCCTCTATTTTCATGGGTTCATGGGAGGAATTTCCTTTTTACCCCATGCCAACCTTACCTATGTCAGTCTCTTTATTTCTAGTTCTTTTCAGAGAAATCTCTCAGAAACCTGTGTGTACTGCTTCAACTGGACAATGTGAGCACAGGATTGTCTGCTTTTTTGGACAGTTTAAAACACGTACAATTGTGACTTATCTCTGCAAAGCCTATGGTTTCTTCTGTGATAGCTTGTTTCACAAGTTACTTTTTATCCTGTGAAATATTACAGTTTCTACCCATTTTTGTGGTATGCAATGTCAGACACAAAATGTTGCAGAATGTTGTCGACTCAAGGAGACTTATTCCTCATTTTACCCATTCAGTCCCCAACTTTGGTGTAGTCTGCCCATCTGGTTGACCCTGCATATATATAAAGGCTCCTTCATTTACAGGAGATGTGGCCAGGTGTAGAGGTCTGCCTGGACATATCACAACAAATTCTTTCTACTTTTCCCTATATTCTTGAAGCCGTAGTAAGAAAATAAATCGCACCAGAAAGCTCAACACGTTTCAGACACAGACTCTGTAGTGGACAGAGCAGGTAAAAAATCAGCCACTGTGTAAAAGCTGAAACTCAGAAGGTTCTAGCTGTTGGTTGAGTTTTTATTTGTGTGGTAGGAAGCATTCAAATATTAAGTATTATTATTAAGTATTTCACAACCTGTATATTATTGTATTTTGTAAAGCATCTGGTTTATAGATTCAGATGTACTTCAGGACTTCTTCTGAAGAAGCCAAAAATTTTTATCTCAGATACTTTCCCATTGCTACTGTAGAAACTTCTATAATTAAAATATTTTAAGTGTCTATGGGGAAAGTGGGATGCAACCCACCTGTTTGCAGAGCCCAAAGTTTGCATATTTCCTTTGTTTCAGAACACAGATTTTGAAAAGCTTAAGTATTTACTAAATAGTTGCTCCAAGCAAAGAAGCCAGCAAGACTGCAGGCAGGTAAGGAAAATAGATTACAGCTGATAAATAATTAATCCAGTAATGCTGCTGCCCCGTATACATAACCATTGTATTTATGCAAATATAATTGAGAAGGAGAAAGAGCATTTGCGTGGAGTGTGCAACATTATTGATAGTCCTGATGTTTTAGACCATTTCACTTGGAGCTGTCACTCCTGCCTTGAGTATGAGAGTGCTAATCTAGCTGGTATCAGTTTCCCAGCCTTGAGGGAGCTGCACTTGGCAGCCTTTGCTGTGGTATGAAAGAAGAGCAGATGACAGTATTGAACACTGGCAGTGTGTATACTCAGGGGAAGCTTGGCCCTTCAGTATATATTATTAGACATAAATACTCGAGTACTAAAATATGCCAGTGCTTTGAGAGAACTGTGGCTATTTCTCATATTGAAGCAGCAATCTGGGTTGAGTCTTTGCTGTTATTTTACTGGGGGAATTCTGCAGAGGGTAAAGAAAGAGAATGAGGGTGAAATGAGATAATTAAGGATGCATGAAAACAGTTCTTTGATACCAGGGCAATGAATATTCAAGATGGGAGATTTATTTATGGGAGGGGTTTTTTAGACTTTTAAACTAGTTCAAAGACATTCTCTATAGGGTTTTCAAGTTTTTTCTCACAATTAAGTGGGACAAGAAACACATAGAGGGACAAGATGTTTTTCTGTACTCTAAGATTTAATATACTTATGTAAATAGAGTAATCCTCTTCTATTAAAATAAAGAGCAAAGAAATTTTGATTCCAATTTTTTAGTGGATACAAAATAAACAGGCTTTTTACAGTTAATAGGTTTTTGTTTAGTTACATGAATAGGATAAACCTTTTATGTAAGCATGCGACTTGGTCTATAGTATTTGGCAAATATTGACAAATAGTGCCTCCTTTAAGAGGCTGCAACATCAGCTGTGTCACTTATCATGGAGGTGACTGTTAAACTAGATGTCACTTTCTAATGCTTACAGTTCCAAATTTTAGCAAGCTGGGTTTTTTTTTTTTTTTGGTCAACTAACAGAATTGGCAGTATAATCGGTGTTCTGTCCTACCAAATATTTCTTAATATTTCTTAAGTTTCGAAGAGTCCTTTTTTAATAAAAACATGGACTTTTTTTTTTTTACAAATAATTCCAAAGAAGAGCAGAACATTTCAGTATTTATCTAGTAAAACACACCTTCAAGCTATAATTTATCAAATGTTAGAGGAAAGAACATTGCACCACTCACCAAACAGGCAGTATTTTCAAATAAAACTGTACCCAAAGTCTCATCAAAAAATGTTGATTGTACCTCAGGCTCTCGACCTTGCAAACTAAAATGTTGACAATTATCTTTCTGATATTTTGCAAGTTAAGCCACAGCCCCACCAAACTGTGTCCAAAGTAGTTAAGAAATAATGTCCACTGTAACAAAATCAATGCTATGCTGCATAGTAAAACTAGTGTGCTATATAGGATTCTCTTTAAAATGTTAAAGATGATTATTTAAATTAAAAATCCTTCAAACTATTCAAGAGATTTCTTAGCTTCCTATCCTATCCTATCCTATCTTATCCTATCCTATCCTATCCTATCCTATCCTATCCTATCCTATCCTATCCTATCCTATCCATCTCCCACTTCCTGCAAAACTAATTTCCAGGGGGTTGCCTTGTTCAAGGCTTATGATGTTGACAAAAGCCCACGAATACAGGGAAAAGCAGGTCTTGCAGTGCAAAGCTGCTCCATTGATAAGCCCCAGGAACATGCTTGCAAGTCTCCAGATCTCCTCTGTGCTTCTTTCTCTTGCCCTGTATGATAATTGAACATGTTTATTCCTAAGCTGTGGGGAGGATGGATGAAGACTGTATGAATCTGGGCTTAGCAGTGTGAGACTCATCATATGTTTGGGCCTAGGAAGTTATTTAACACAGGACATTTTCAGTAGTGCTTGTGATCCAAGGCATTGCAGGGAGAGAGGTGGGAGCCACATACCCGCTCTTGCTGCAAAAAATCGCTTCATATTTCCACTCTGTTCTGCACCCAGGGGGATCCCAGCTGGATTGCTGAGCAACACCCACCACACCAGCTGTTAACAAATGACTGCTATTAATATCTCTTTTATCATAAGCACTTACAATCGTGTCGTTAGTGTTATTGACTCAGCCTGTATCCGCCATTCCAGGATTTATTGTGAAAACAAATATATAGGTATACAGTTTTAAAAGATGCACATACACCTGTCTACTAATGAGATCAAAGGGAATTAAGGCACTCAACTCCTCTGGAAAACTGCAGTGCCTCTGTGGTTTGGGGGACCTGCTACACTGGAAAATTTCCTCCTTTGTAAACGTTTCTCTAAGGATGGCCTGCATGTGTGACATGTCTCAGCATAAGTGAATTTTTGGAATTACTTTGCTATTTCCTTTTTTGGGTCTTTGAAAGACCTTGAAGATCAATACCTCAATGAAAAATAAAAAATCAGGCTTTTAGAATGCTGTGTGTTAAGGCTTTATGTGAAAATTGGTATTTATGTGTTTAATGTAAAAGTGTGATTGATTTGAGAACAGCCGAAGGAAATGTGACTGCAAGTTACTAATCAAGTGTTTTCATGTTGTTTTATTTGATAGTAATTTTACAGGAGAGGTGCAAATATCAGTGACTTTGTGGACTGTTCTGACCCTGGTATGACATAGTCTTGCTAGCCATACAGCCCTTAATAAAGTCTCAGTGAGGGTTATTCTTGGTTTTATAAGAAATGTTCTAATGTCTACATTCTGCTGCCAATATTTTATAATTATTTCCTGACAATATTTCACCATGTTAATTTTTTGCTTTTATATATGTGTCCTTTCGCTGTGAAGTTGGAACCATTATTATAAGACAAGGACATGCACCAGATGAATGCTATTTAATACTGTTCGGAAAATTCAGGAAAAAGTGAAAATTTCAAAGCTCAGACTTTTGCCTCTGAAAGCTGAAGAGGGAGATTTTATGTATGTATATTCAAATTTTTAAAAAATCAATTAAGAAGCCCTTCAAATCTTTAAGGTTCTATTTTCAAAGGCAAAGAAGGTAGGTCAGTGCCTTAAGAATTACTTGCTATCCTTTTTATTAATAATTGAATAATAATAATCCTGTCAAAATAGTGAAATCTGCACTTTTGCACACATGAATGTATATTGATGAGTGGTATCTGATAATTTTGGTGTGCACAGCTTTAATTATATTGGTGAATGGGAAGACTCAGGTAGGTGGCATTGCAGCCCCTTAAACAGCAATATTTGTTCTACATCTACACAAAGAACATCCGTACAGGAAGAAATGGCAAGCTGGGGAAAACTTCGTACTACAATTTAACAGAGAAGTCATTTTAGATATAAAGCTGAAGATTTCTTTTTATTTTAAAGATTACAAACAAGCAAAAGTTTTTTTGCCCATTCCAGGATCCTTTTTTGTATTTCTAATCTATTTAAGGCATTTTCAAGTGTGCTAGTTGTTATTCAAATGACTAGTCCCTGAGGCTAGAATTCTCCCTAAGTCATTTTCTGATGCTATTTACCCAGTGTGTTCCTGTTCTAATGAAAGCAGTAAGTTTTATATCAAGATGTGCCAGGTACTGGAGTTAATTGATCATGTTCTCTGTAGGAAACGTTGAAGTAAGAAACTTGATTTATCTCCACTGAGAATGGAGAAATGGAGGAACTTACTGACCCTATTAGAACACTGCAGTGCATCTGTAGGATACTTTGTGGTCTTCAGTGATAGCCCAAAAGTGCTTTTGGTTATTGGTGCGTTTAATGAGATACCCAGGAAAGCAAGGAGAGTCTTCACAGAATTATTTAATGGAATCAAATAATGGTTCTAGATGGATATAAAAGGTTAAGTATTTTTAATCAGACTCTTTTGTCAATGCTAAGCAAATAAAAGACAATGTTTAATATTCTCAGAGACAAGTCAAGCTTTGAATAATGGTCAAACTACTCTACAATAATGTAACTCAATCTGAGAATGTCAATGGCAACATCACGAAAGTTTTAGCAAAGTGTATTGGATCATAAGGGTCATGGTTTTGTGGATTTTTTTAAAAAAGGATTTAACCAAAATACCGAAAACAAGTTTCTTGTTCTTCAAAAAACTGTGAAAGTGATACATGTGTTATAATAATCTCCTGTGCTGCAAAATATGCTGTTAAAGAAATGAAATTGTTCCATGTGTAAATATTGTAGAGAGGAATGGAGAAAGAATCATAAACTATCCTGAGTTGGAAGGAACCCAACAGGATCACTGAGTCCAACTCCTGGCCCTGCACAGGACGCCCCAAGAGTCACACCATGTGCCTGAAAGCATTGTCCAAACACTTCTTGAACTCTGTAAGGCTTGGTGCTGTGACCATATCCCTGGGGAGCCTGAAGAGTAAGCTGCATCCAGGAACTGGAAGAGCTTGAGGAAAACCCAAAAGAGATCAGGGGAGCCTTTGAGGCACAGAAAAAGAAAAATTTCTTTTTCCTTCCCCCTCTTGTTTTTTTGGGGTTTTTTGGTTTTCTGGGGGTTTTTTTGGTTTTTTTGTTTTGTTTTGTTTTTTATTTTAACCAAAAAGATGTTAATTTTAATTTTGGAGAGTATCATACTTAGTAAACCAGAGGAAATTTTTTGGTATTTTGCTCTAAGATTCAAAATTTTTGGATTAACTTCAGATTTGAAAGTGCTGTTTAAGACAGAGCTGCTCAAAGGAGCAGAGGATGAGAATCATCCCATTTCATCATGAGATAGAAATGAGCGTGGGAGACCATCCTGTATTCTGAGACAAAAAGATCATACTTTTAATAATTCACTCCATTAGTATTAACTGTTTCCAAGTGAGATAACTTTTCTGATTCTATGACCTGGATGCCAAAATCTTTGTGTACTGAAAGAAGCATCTCATGTACTGTGGAAAATTGTGTAATACAGCAGAAGCTAATCCAGAAGACAGTATTTGCACAACTTTCTTTTGCAGGTGAAACACATCTGGTCTCAATTAGTGCACCACAGTCAATGCTGAAAATGCCTAGTGGCTCGTCTTCTGCTCCAGGCAACCTCAGTCTTTCGCCTGTAGCTCCCAGAGGGAAGCTGCTTTGGTTACTTCAAAAGCCTCAAAACAGCTCAAAAGCCAGGTATTGACCCACACAGTAGCGTAAATCACTTTCCACAAAGGACAGACTAAGTCTGGATTTGCGGAAGATAGGTACGATTTCATGCCTGCAGATCTGTGTTGTTCGCTTGATACATCCAGGAGGAAAACCCCTCTCTTCCGTCTGCTGCCCCCCAGCCACTCCTTTCCTGTCTGGCTCTGAAAGGCATCTGTGCTTTGAGTGGTCCATACAGGAACAGTGACTGTCTTCCAGAACTGCTAAGCCCTCTAGCTTCTTTGCAACTCTCTTTATGATGACAGATACATTTTAAAAGTTTAAGTGGCCTTGAGAAAAATGTAACTTTTTACAATAACTTTTTTGTTGCATTTACAGGTATTTAATGTATCCATAGCTTGACAGTGGTAGTCCAGCCCTTTTAAAGGAACGTTTCTTCTGCTTTTCTTTGCTCCTTAGGAATTTTATTATGCATATTTTGATGGGGAAATGCCCTCTAAAGCAGAGAGAATATCTTCCACTCACACAGTAGATGTCCATCTACATTTTTTTGCATTATTAATGTCATAGAGTCAGCAAGGGCTTGTGGTTCTTTGTTTTATAGGGAAAGAGATTGAAGTTTAAACTCTGTAAGAATTTGTCTACCTAAGGTGAACCAGGTAATGGAATACAGAAAAAGAGTTTAAAAGCTTGCTCAGCTCTTGGGATTTGGAGGTACAGTACGGAAGTTTTCACCTCTTGCATGAATAAACTGATCTAGAAGAAATAAAAAGCATGGACAAACTTCTTCAGCACTTTAGCAATGGCAATTACAGTCAGCAGATATATTGAAGAGATCTCAAAGCAGCTGCATCTGCTGTAAACTCTCCCTTTTGTAGTATTGGTACACAGTGGTCAGCACTGTCCAGTAACAGCCGATGCAAATTGCAATGAAGATTCTGTAATATTCTGGCAAAGATCAAATTTGGTTTCTTCTGTACTAAGTCCCCATGAAGCATATAAAGATTGTTATCACAGAATCACAGAACGGTTGAGGACAGGGGGCGCTTCTGGAGGTCATCTTGTCCAACGCCCCTGCTCGATCGCAGCCACCTAGAGCCAGTTACCCAGGCCGTGCCCAGACAGCTTCTGAACAACTCAGGAAACTCCACAATACCTCTGGGCAACCCGTTCCAGTGCTTGGTCACCCTCACAGTAAAAACATGTTTCCTGATATTCAAAGGGGTGGTCCTGCATTTCCATTTGTGCCCACTGCCTCTGGTCCTCTCATTGGGCACCCCTGAAAGGAGCCTGGCTCTGTCCTCTTTGCCGCCTCCTTCCAGGCATTGATACATGTTAATAAGATTCCCCTGAGCTTTCTCTTCTCGAGCTAAGTAGTCCTTTTCTAATTGGAGAAATGCTCCAGTCTCTTAATCATCTTCATGGCCTTTCATTGGACTCTCTCCAGTATGCTCATATCTCTTTTGTCCTGAGCATCCCAGTACTGGACACAATACGCAGGCGGCCTCCCCTGTGCTCAGAAGAGGGTAAGGAATTGCCACCCTTGATCTGCAGGCAATGCTTTCTCTAACACAGCCCAGGATACCACTTACCTTCCCTGCAGCAAGGGCACATTGCTGGCTCATTGTCTACTTAAGCACTGCGGGAACAGCCTTTCTGCAGCTGTGGTTTTCAAATCCTGAAGCGTTCCTGGAGAATACCAGTGCCTGGAACACACTATC
Source organism: Edolisoma coerulescens (assembly GCA_013397115.1). NCBI lineage: Eukaryota > Metazoa > Chordata > Aves > Passeriformes > Campephagidae > Edolisoma > Edolisoma coerulescens. Next base: position 330,587 of record VWZW01001322.1, read on the forward strand.
TATTTTGGGATCCACTGGAAGGAAGAATACCAAGAGTCCACGAAACTATCATCCGAGATTTAGAGAATCAAAGTGTTGAGGAGAAAATTCACTTCACCTTCTCATTATTTTTCCTCCACAGACTAAATAAAACTATCAGTGTATAGAAGCTTTCTGTGAAGGGGACAGTGCTGAAATTGTTATGTCTTACCTATAATGATCAAAACAAAATGTGGAGCAAGAAGATTTCCACTAATACTCAAAAACTCTTTATAAAGACAGTGAAACATAGGAATGTGATCACAGAAAGGTTTTTAGAACCACTTTAATTGGATATTTTTTCATAAGAGATAAGACAAAAACTGTCAGGATGGGCAGTTAATTTCTTCTCGGAGTTGTGATACTGACCACATTATGACAACAGGATAATTTTCTGCCCTCTGGGCCAAAACTCAGAAGTGCTGTATCTTTCATGATTCTAGGTACCAAATAACTGGTCCCTAAATTGTGTCAGACCCACCCACTCCCAAAGGCAGCCCTTTTACTCCTGGACAAAGCAGTCACTAAGAGTGTAGGAGAGCCAATTAAAGGGATTTCAAACCACGTATAAAATACCTTTGAAGTCAAAGTAGGATATATCTTAATCCATTTTCAACTCTATATGTTCTTTAAAGAAATTATATGCCTAGTTTAGGCTCTGAGTTTTCCTATAGTTAGTCACATGAAGGGCAGACAGTGTCTGTTTTTAATGCTAAATGCCAATCCTCTGTAATTTTACTTGGCTTGTCATTTTTATTGGTTTTAAACAAATAAAGTATGCAGAGTAATTAGATTTAATAAACAGTTAATTACTGCAGCAAATGTCTTAAGGGTTTATTATTCAGCTGTGTAGATTGCTGATGTGAATTCCTCAGGAATTCAATGAAAAAAATTCAGATGCCTTATGACATCCAGTAAAGTCAAATTATCATGCTGAGTTAAAATGGAGTTCTGTTTTACAGAAGTATTACAAACATCAAATTTGTAACTCTCATTGTTTTAACCTCATCTGTTAAGGCATTTCTGGGCCACACTGTCACTTTAACATACAATAAGTGTTACTTACCTACTGACTAGGTTAGAAACTAGATAACAACTGATGTAACTAAGCAGTTCAATTTTGGTGTTGATAAGAAACATCAGCATTTACCTCAGTTTCTGAATGAAAATGTATTGTAATTTACTGTCAGTCTTGAAAGTTTCCATGGAAAGCTGCATATAAATTTACTTTTTTTGGTGTTCTTTAAATACATATACATATATGTGTCTGGAAGTTATTTTAAAATATGAACAAGTTTTCTCAAAAATGAATCCTTTTCTTTCTGTAACTGGATTCATTCTGTGGTACCAACAGTAGTCGACACATGGTGCCTTTGCATTTTTACCAAAAAGATGAACAAATGTGATATAGCAGCTTACACCAGTATGTAAGATCAGTACTGTGTGATACAAAGGTGTCATTCCTACAGAGCCACCTTTCTGGACACAACCACTCTTTGTGCAGTTCCCCAGTTGCTGATAATGCTGAGCTAATGTGCTTTCATCAAGGGGCTTTGCATTAGGGAGCACTTCACTACATTTGCCTTTGTCAAAATTACTCCGACATGAGATCCTTGCTGCTGTTACCAGAAGTGAATTATTAAGTCATTATAGGAAGCCTTTTGGTTATATTCTCAGCTGTCTGTTTTGAGGAGAAGGAAATCCCCCTGCACTTCTTTTTGAGCCCGATTCTGTGAGGTAGGGATGTGCACTGTGTCTTTCAACCATCATTAATGTCTGTGGGAACTGGGAGTTCAGTGCTTTACAGAACCAACAAATTTTCTCAAACTATCACAGGATTAAACCCCATAATTTTGCAGTGTAGGATGTAAATGGGATTTAAAAATCAAACCCACTGTATGCATACTTGAAAAAAAGAAAGGTACTGCACTATTTCAGCAGCGATTGATTCATGGATGTACAGTGGGATTTCAAAAAGATGCTATAATGTTTAGGTGGTAGGATAACGGCCCATGGTCAATAATAGTCAAGTCTGCACTTGAGATGTGTAAGAGATAGGTGGTCCATAAAACCTAGAACAAGCACACAGGTATGTGAGCTGAAGGACTGGTTCTTTCTGAAACTTGGTAGCAGTGTTTAAACATGGTGATTATTTTAAAGAGTGAAATTTTCACTGTATGCCTTTTAAATCAAGACATCTCTTTCTGATACTGTCCAGATTTTTCTTTCTATCTTGGATAAAGTGATATAATACAGCTGAAACTACTTCAGTTACTTTTTACCCAGATGCTAAGTAATCCTTTTGGAATTTTGGATTCTTTTTAGATTACCTTTTTCAGAAAGAATGATGGGTAGCTTGCAACTTCTGGATATTTGGCTACAAAGCAGAAACAGAAAGGTTCAAACTCTCTTTCTTTGAAACATCTGGCTCTTCTTTCATCTGGAAAATACTACTGACTCCTCTTGCTCTGAAAAGTTCAAGTGCAGAAAGAAGTGGAAAACACTCTGTGAATCTGTGAATTTAGAAACTTCAGCCAAACCCTACCAGGGAAGAAAAAAAAGCCAAAATTAACCCATCAAAGAGGAATCTTGAAATACCACCCTAAAAGCAAACATAATCAAAACAGGAAATTCATGCCGTCTAGAAACTTAAACCCAAAAATCGCAGAAGAAAAAGTTTTCACTCCACCGTATCAGAAATGCTCAAACTTCCACGAAGTTGTTTTTGTTTGTTACTGCTGTTGGTTTAATGGAAAAGACACTTGGGTGCTACCACCTCTGACCAAAAGTTATAATGTGGCACTGTGTCTACTGTTTTACCTCGGTGAGGTTTAGAAATACAAAATAGAGATCTCTTCTGTAGTATTTAGCTTGTTTTTACTTAATTTTGCCAAGCCCAGAAGGGAATTTAGCAAATGGCATTATCTAGCTCAAAAGACTTAGATTTAAGATTATAAATTTTGCTGTGAAATCCAACATTTTATAATGAGTTGGAGGAGAGGATGCCAGAGACCATTTTCTATTTCTTACTAAGTAGGATCCTTCAATAATACATTTTAAAGAGAGTAATTTGTTTAATCCTGAGAGACAGCTACAATAATCTATGGTCATTTAAGTGAAAAGAAGCTGCAGAAAAAGTCAGAGCAGCGCCACCTGGGTCAGAGCAAACATTTAAAGAAGTAGCGTGTTAATACTTAAAGAATTTATTCATGCATTTTTTATAACTTCTAGCTTTTGTAGTTGAATGTAATGAATGGATCTCCAAGAGCTTGAGTCATCATGCCCGTAGCTGATGCCAGTTTCCAGGCATTAACTTTAATTATTGATGCTTTCCCTAATAGACCTGATGGCACATTTTTAAAGTAAAGAAGGTTCTGTCTTACTGAAGGCATGCCCTGCTGCTGGGCACACTGGCAGAGGGAAACGTGGAGCCTCCACCCACTCCTTAAATTAAAGCTTTGTTTCTCAGGTTTTGTTCTTTAATTACTCGGTGCATTGCTGTCACCTCTAGGCTAGGTTGTCTTTGAAGAAGTTTGTAATTGGAAGAAGTTTGTAATTGGAGGAGCAAACCAAGCATGAAGGGCTTGAGGGGTCTTCCCAAGCCCGTGGAGTTGCTTCAGAAAGCAGCACGAAGCTCTATTATGGCTTCACAAGATTATCGAGCAGCAGTTTCCAGATTGATGTATGTGCCCCAAGAATTTTCAACGACAATGTTTTGTGCTTCATATTTTTAAAACAGTACCCTTTTAGGAAGGTAGCTGGATGTTCCTTTCATGAGATTTAAAAAATCATGGGCAGTGAAAGGTGCGATCAGATGCTAGATTTAGAGGTAAACTTTGAGTTAAAGAATTCCTGGTAAAAGTTGAAACTGAAGTGATATATTCATTTATAATTTTACTTAAATAAGTGCAAACTCATGTTTAAATCTATTCTTCACCAGCAGCAGAGTTCCTAATGTGAGAAAGAGAAGGAGCAGTGCTCTTTCTGAAGAAATGACTGATAAAAATTAATTAATAAAATAGCTCTTTAATAAGACATCATAAAAGAAAGATTATAGATGGTGAGTAAATTCCCTTCAGATGCTGAGCATTCTTGCAGTGTGAGAGAGACCCCAGATGGATATTCCCATGGCATTCCATATCCCCTCCATGGGCAGTGGCCCTTCTTTCTGTACATATGAGCTATTATACACTTTTCTTACCAGAAAAGAAGACATGAAGGATATTCAGATGAGCACTTCTTCCTGTACTTTTCTCTAAAGGCAAGGTCATGCAGGTGATGTAATTGCTGGTCCTGAGTGGGTGCTGCCCACAGGCTCCAGCGGTGCAGTGAGGTGGCTGAGGTTGTCCCGCAGCCAAGGAATGAGGCTCAGCACAGCCCAGCCTTAAGGCCACGCCAAGTGTGCAGCACCTTAGCTGCCAGCTCAGGTTAATAAGATAGTGTGGGTCACTAACTCCTTGATGTAGAGTGGTCTCCTGGTCAGGATGGATACATCGTCCTGTCTGGAATAAGTTCCCTTTCATTTTGAGAATTAATGACCACAGACGAGCTTTCACTGGCAAGGTTCAAACTGAGTTCTGTGATTTGATTGGAGTATCCTCACGAGCAAAACCTAAATCTTGTATATACGGTGCCTTTCTCACTTTTTTGTTAATAAATCTATGAAAGGAAATGGAGTTACACATGTAATTTATTGTGTGACATCAGTCAGACCTCAGTGTAATTTTGTTCTAAATTTAAAAGCATTAAAAGAACAATAATCATGAGCTAAATAAGGCAGAAGGTCAGCAAAATAGTTCAGAAACATCTAAAATTTAATCCTGGCATTATACTCTCATCTTCAACAAGCCTTTTCATACTGCATCTCTCTCATGTTCTATAAAATGGAATAATTATGGTTTTTCTTCTGCAAATCGTTGAATTTCAAACCCTCCATGGGTACACCTGCTCTGCAGGTGGTGGCTGGTCTCCATGATACCGCATCACCTGGAGGACAAGTGACACATTGAGAACGGCCCCTTTGTTCCCAGTGATGTGTTTAGAGAAGTTCGAACAGAAGGAGAGTGGTTTATGCTATGGGTGACTCCACAAACTAATCCCAACCTTTCTCATTCTTACCTGGTGTGGATATTGGTCTCACACAATTTAAGTCTTTCATGTTACTTTTGTGTAGCAATGTTCTGTTATATTGTTTTTTATCATCACCTTTGAACAACCGCCATTAAAACTAATTAACACATCCCAGGAACCTGACACCAGCTCTTCTATCATGAGATTTACTGATATTTTTTTACTCTTCACATTTCTTGAGAGCTATAGCTTTGATTTCTTTTTCTTGTAGGTTCACAGCATGCACAGAATATTCTGAATTGGAAGGGACCCACAAGGGTCATTGAGTCCAACTCTTAAATAAATGGCCTGTATGGGGATTGAACCCACAAGCTTGGTGTTACTGGCACCATGCCCTGACCAACTGAGCTACTCTCAGTGTCCTGAGCTAATCTCAGTATATCTCTCAATCACATTCTTGCATATTTGCTGTATGAAAAATGCTGCACAATATATAACTTTCCACAGTAAAATTTTCTTTAAAAAGCTGATTTCAATCAGACAGTCAGACCTGGATACAATACTTTCAGGTATTACAGATAAGATGATCTATTTGTCTTTCTTAATTTTCTTTGGATTTTATTTAGCTTCATTGACAATCAGGTCTAAATCCACTGATAATAACTGGAGTTTTCTAGTTGAATTCTGGGGTTTGAATCAGGTCATAATGAATAGTGCAGATAACTATTCCTGTGTAGTGAGCCAAATCCAGCTCTAATTTAACCATGTCCCTTCCACAGAGATGCTGCTAATAAATTCACTTGTGGCATTAAAAACAGCATTGATTTCCTAAGAGGTGTCTGATTTGGAAACTGAAGATAAAAGGCAAGGTAGTGAAACATGCATCAATGAAATGATAAACGTAATAGAAACATGAAAGAGAAGCATAATAGGGAAAACAATAGATATTTTTAAAGCATCTTAATTTTGCGTTATGCTTGGCTTATGCCTTTCTTGTATCAATCAGGGTTTTTAAAATTTCTTTGTGTTAATATCACCGTAGTTATATCTCAAATATAAATAAAACACAGTCATAATGAGAAGCTTAATGCGTGACATCCAGGCACATTTTCTTAGTAATTTATAATGTTGAAGTATTTTTAATAATAAACTGCACTGCACTGCTGGATGGTTGCAAATAAATGAAAATGGGTATATTAGACCAAATTTGAAAATATCAGTCACATCAAACAGAATTAAAATTTGGTTTAATTGCACTTTTATTAAACTGGTACAAACTACTGGAAGGGAAACTTTTACTGGTTTTAAAATGTTCTTATGCCTCTAAAGTTACCAAAAGAGAAGCAGTCATCTTTAAACTGAATGAAGGTTGTCAACACTTTTCATATTTTTGTCAGATAAAAATCCCAATTTTAGTTCTCTTTACAGCACAAAATGACAGCAGTCTGTTCTGCACTGATCTACATTCAGAAGTCTTCAAAACTGGCTGTATTAATATTAAGCCTATAGTTTCATGATTTCTAACTTCTGCCACCACTAAGTCTCTGGTATCTTTTACTGATTGTGTGAGGGACTCTCAATTAGTAACAGCACATCTTATTTTTATAATAATTTTATGGAAAAAATATTTTTCCCTGTTTTCTGGATGTAGTCCCCCACACGCCCCCGTTCCTCTAACTGGGTCAGTGTGGTCTTTTTTTCCACAGCATCTCAAACACTTCAAAACATCATACACAGAGCAATACTTAGGATCTCCCACTCTTTTTGTCTTTGGGTACATAAAGGATGATGCCATCACCCAGAGATGCTCACAAAAATTTGGTACTAATGAGCATGGGTTTTAAACTGCAAAAAATGCATGGACTCCAAATCTGTGCAGAGAAAACAATGTATCTCAAAAGAGTGCATGGCTACTCTAATCATTAATAATTATTCTTTCAATTTGCTGATGTATTTCATTATATACTTCTAATTTTTTTTCCATTTCTTCAATTTTTTCATTCTATATTCTCATGTTTGTGTAGTAGCTGAGGTGGCAAAGAGTTGGACCCAAACCACGTTTTTCCCTTTGTGAGACCCTTGTGAGATCCCCAAAGCCTGATCGGAAACAAGGAACCAAGTTAATGAGTCTGAAGGGAAAGCATTTCCTGAACAACTTCCACAGTCCAACTTCTTTCTCTAGCCTTCAGCTTATACAGGTGGTTGCTGTTCCTGTTTGGTTCCCAAGCATCTCCTTTTGCCTAGGGAGCTGCACTATGAGGATCTTAGGATATTTTCATATCCTAGATCATATGTTGTAAATTGAAAAAAGGGGTGTAGTCTCAGAAGGTGTGAGACCATTCAAAGCACTGTTCATAACTCCTGACAATATTATTTTTTTCTGAATCTGCCATATCTTTTTTTTATGACCTTCTTTCAGCCTTTTTGAAGTCCAAAATATGTTCTGGGGTTACTTTTGGCAAACTCAGATAGAAACATATCTGGTAAGCAACATAAATCATGTCCATCTCTAATGCTTAATGTTCCATTACCACATTTGCTGTTTAGTTTTGCTTTTAGATGTAAGCACATTACTGATGTATACTTGTAGTTTGAATCCCAGTGTGATGTGGCCTTATTTTTTACAGTAACTCAGCAAACTTGGCTGAAGGAAGAGGATTTGTTCCCAGCGTTATTTTTAGAAATTTTATGTGTTGAAACCTGTCTTTAGAATTTTTCTATTTTATTTTTCTAAAATATTTCACTCTTTCTTAAGAAGACTGGAATATGTCAAGCATTTCTGTCAGCAATTTGTGACTGAACTTGTTCATATAATTTTTGTAAAGGCAAAAGGTTTAATCAAATAATATTTTTTCTCCATGCATATGATGTAAAAAAAATGCGCATCTTGTACTAGAAGTAATATTTTGAAGCAAGAGCTTTAAACTTTCATTCTTGGAATAGATTTGGGGCTTTTGGTGTAACTGATGAAGGAGACTAGGAGGGATCAGAGAGAGGCAGATGCTCCGTTGCCGCCGTTATTGATATATGTCATCCTGTCCAAATTTCTCAAGTTGACTTGTGTGTTACCAGCATATCATCCGTGTGCAGAGATTTGCTTGTCCTGTCCCTGCAATCTCCCTTGTGAGAGCACAAGTTTGTGTTGGCTGTGCGGGAAACTGAACCGAGGACTTAATCCAAGTTGAAAACAGTCCAACAGCAGCAGGAAGCAATAAGCTCTCCAGGCCAGTTTGGCCTCATAATTGCTTTTGCCAGCAGAAGGAGAGGTTGATGTAGATGTAGAAATGAGCAGCAGCAGAAGGAGGTGAAATAACTTCCGGCTTATTCGACCTTATTTGATCTTAAAGTAAAACTCTGGTGAGCAACCAAGCCCCTAGAAATGTGTGTTTGTGGACAAAATCTTCCTTGTCGATTTGCATAGTACCTCAAACAGAATCTTCTGGATCCTTCTCGTTAATGCAAACAGATTATATGTTTTGCTGGCTTAGTATTTTTAACCACTTTTCCAGTATGTGACCATGTGTGCCATCCTATTCCCTTCTAGACTACATTAGGGCTATTCTCCTTAACAGTGATGAAAGATTAAAGTGATTGTAAAAGGAGTAGGTGCACACTGAACATATTCCTTTGTGAGCAGCAAAACCACATTTAGTAGAGGCCAGGCTCTTTACTACTAAGTATGTGTGGGGTTCCCAGCAGAAGAGTGCTTTCTTTCCATAGAGTTGCAATTTTTAATTATGCAGCTGGTGACATCTGGTGCCAAGATTACAGACAGGATTTCCCGTGGCAGATGAAAGCTGGTGCCACTTTCGTAACAAGGAGATGGTGGAAAAAGGTTTATGTCTGGGATTAGGCTCACGTGTTACAAAACATATGCATGCCCTGCTGGAAAGTTCTCTGCTAATTTTTTATTTACTTCCTATTTATGGCTAGCTTTGAGATGCAATGTCTTGTAACCTGTAGAAGGCAATATCCGATTTTCCCCCCATCTGTGATAGCAACAAACTTTTAAACACCACTCTGAGTGATTGTACATCTTTGCAGAAAGCAGGGCAAATCCTATTGTTTTAGGTTACCTTAATTATTTTGAAATAATGCTGTGAAATGGAATAAAATTAGCTTTTAGTTAATAAATCTTAAACATGTTAATTAACGCAAAGACATTACTATCCAAGAGACACAGGGGGAACAGATTAGAGCCCATGAGAATACTTGATCTTGCACAAACCTCGGCTGATCCTGCTCTGTCTTCACCTGGTTGCCAAATTTTTTCAGAAAAAAGGCAATCGGATGCCATAGGGAGGCAAAAATGCCCAGCAGATGGTGCTGCCTGATCGCTCATGGACCCAGCCTGGGCAGGGACGACAAGCAAAAAATCAGTCTGAGGTCTCTTAAAAGGAATGAGACAGTAATAGTGTCACTGGAGCAGGAACTGAAACAATCGCTGACTTGACTTTTTTTCCTTAGAGTTGATGTGGTATTTTATAAGCAAATATTTCAGTTGTCTTTGTTTTTTCTCTGTTGTCCTAAGTCTATTGAAAATAGATGTAAACAAAAATGGCAGCTCTATAGAATAAAATATTTTGAACAAAAATTGCAACTCCATTGAATAATGTGTTTTAAAGATATTTACACATTATATAAGCACACAAAAATCTATGATTACATCTCTCATTTAAGAACTGTAGTAACATACTCATATTTCAGTAGGCAAGAGCTTCTTTCACAAAAATTTGTCTTACACACATTTGTATAAATTTCTCACAAGATTTAGCCATTAACCACTTTGTCCCCTCAGTACGATAATTTGGACTTATCAAATCCTAATGATTTCGTAATTAAATACAGATATTTATGTTGATAGCAGAAACCACTGTTGTTCCTTAAGGAAATCTGGTATAATATATGACATCAGCATGAAACTTTTAGTGTTGCATTTCCTACCTGCCTCAGCTCTCGATAGATGAATGGTGCTGACTCACGTAGCATGTGCTACAATAAGCTTACAAGGATATCAATTAAAAAAGAAAGGCTTGTACCTTCACAGTTCAATGAAAATAAAAGGATGCTGTCCACACTGCCACTGGGAATTAACCATTTGGCAATGACTCAACAGCTGTACAACCTGCCTCCGGGGTTTTAACTGTAGGTAACTTCAAATGCCCATTAAGACACATGTCCAATCTCTTCTGCTTGTGCTTGCTCACCCACCAAGCTTCCTTGTGTTGGACAGGTTTTCTTGTGGCTTCTTGGAGGACTTTAGTTGCAGCACTCTCACTGACCTGTGTGAGACCAAGACCTCTCCTCCAGCACCATGTTAGCTGCCCAAGATGTGAGCACCCTTCAGAGGGCACCCATGGCTCAGGTTCTGCTTTGCCTACAGCAATGCTGGAGGGGGTAGGAAGCCCCTTCCCGGAGTGAGTTCTGTCTGTGGGCATTGTTTAAGGTCTTATAATGAATTTTGAACAGCATCTGCATTTTTCCTGAAGGAAGTGAGAAGAAAGTTGTCTGAGAGTGCTTTCTATGCATTCATCCCTTTCAGATTTCAACTCATGCTTATCCATGTCTGAGTGCTTCAAGCAGACAGTGATTTAATGATTTTGCAAAGCTTCCATTTGAAAAGTCGGGCTTAGGTAGCCTTATGCATCCCACTGAAAGCCACGTTTTTCCCCTTTTCATTGTTTGTACATAAACCGCTCATAAAGGAATGGTAACGTCTTGTGATCTCTCGCCAGTAACAAGATTAGAAATTTTTGGGCTCATGGATCCTATTTTGTTGTTGTTCCAAAGAAGCTGGGTGGCAGTGTCCTTGTCAGTCTGAGATTTGGACAGATAAAAATTGATTTTTCAATTTTTTTTCCTTTTTCCAATAAAATCCACCATTTTGTGGCAAAATTCCTTCGTTTTTTTTTTTTAATTCCCATTTCTCTTGCTGAAAATCATATATCTATTTGTCACTGATTTTTCAATTCATCTGCTTGTCACCAGTGTTTCTCATGAGGAGAGACATTTTCATTTCGTGATGGCAATCTCTGGCCTTTTCTCAAATCCCATTGTTTGATAGTCAGACTTTTTTGTGTCCTTGTCTGCTTTCACCAGCATTTTTCTTCCAATTGAGATTTTCCATTTTTTTTCAACATACATACACATGCAAACACACACACACAGAAAAAAGAAAGATTTTGACAATAATAGCCTTTTTCCTGATTAATTCACCAATTACCTCCTTCCTACCCTGCCAAATAAAAGGGCTGCATTGTTTAGCACTGTACTTGGCAGGTTTCGGGTTAATAGTTGGACACAATGATCTCAGAGATCTTCTCCAACATTAACAGTTCTATGATTCTGTGGCTCTATTTCATTCTTCACCACTAGGCATCAGCATTGCTCACTCTATTTTTATAATATTTCCTAGCTAAGAAATTATGCTGTTTAACTTCGGTCCCACCAAGGAAATTATTAGCTGGTGAACTCTAAGTCTTCAGTCTGCTTTTCTGTAGCAAATGGTCTTGAATACTCTTAGGACAAAGTCATAAAGAAAAGTCAAGGTGCATAATTAGCTGATGTTTATTATACATGTGTGTTATATTAATGTGATCTCTGTAATGAGCATTCTAAAGAACAGTTGTACTTGGTGGTTTACAAGGAATGGCTTCCAAAATCTCAAAAATAAATGTTAGCAAAATCAGGCGGAGAGAGGATTTGAACAGAACAATGAAAATAACAATTAGCAGCTGCTCTAGTGCATTTTACAGGATGCCAAACCCACAATCCAGATATTTAAAAATAATGTTCCTCTAGAAGTGTTGTTGAAGGTCATAAAGCAAGAATTAAGGAACAGTCACAAAAAATAGGGAACATTTTAAAAAGGAAAAACTAAAAGTCAATGAATCTGGGAAGACCAGAAGGAATTCTACTTATCTGAATTGTCTGATGACAATACTGGAGCACTTTAGGTGCAAGTGCTTGAATTCTTAATTTTAATCTGCCAGGGGCAGAATTGCTTAATACATATTTCTGTTCTCTTCTGGGGAGGAGTTCAGATAAGGGAGATAATATTTTCTGTGATAATGCAGAAATAGTTTTAATTCTTGGAGTAATGAGGAGTAATTTTGGTAAGAATATAGTGTTGTATCCTCACTTCAGAGGTCTTGACACAGCTAGTATTGTCTGAGCAAAAGTTAGGATACCAACCAAATCTAAAGATGTTGGGAAAAAGCACTGAGTGACTGAGTACATGTTTTTGGTATTTTTATATAGTTACATAAATAGATATGAGAGTAGGCATTTTTACAGGCTGTTGCATAGCATCCTAGGAAATAGGAAACTTGGAAGTGCTGCAGCTTTTTGATGGGAAGCCAACTGACCATGAAATCCCGTTGCAAACTACTGGACAAGTAGCCAGAAGAGCCAATATTAATCTGCAAATAGATAAAGCAGAGGAGTATCAAGACCTGAGTTAAGGAATAATAATAAAAATTGGAAAGACTGAAAGAAGAGCTGCAGGAAAGGTTAAAGAATAGGAAAATCTAGTCTGCCTGCTGTTGTCTCAAATAAAGGGAGAGTAGGATTCCCCAGAAATGTGGAGGAATGAGATGAGCCCTTGTCGCTGTGGCCTGAGCTGGTGGGCTGGCTTGGGCTGGCTTCCTGCAGAGCCAGGTTTGGTCCCTTGGTATCCACGTCACAGTTAATCTGTGCCTGGGCACAGCAGTGACAGGCACGGGTGAGCTGCCCATGGGAAACATCACAGTGACCAGAAACTGAAACTAGACAAATTGAAGTGAAAATAAGATGTGTTTCTAAAAAGTGGGTGCAACTGACCATGAAAACTGTCCCTAGAGCTCACGTCTCTGCCCGTGGAAATACTTGTAGCAGATGTAGACTGTTTCTCTTCGTAAGATGGGCGTTACTTGGGCAGGAGCTAATTTTGTCTGGTTTCTCTGTGTGGGTGTTGCTCTATTGCAACATTCTCTCATTTTGAAAAACAATAAAAGCACTTCAAGTAATTATTTGAAAATTTAAAATATTTGCTCTGTAATGAGTTTCTAAATGAAAGGGACTTTGCTTTCAAAAAAATCAGTATGACAATTGTTTTGCTAGATATAACCAATAAGTACAAAAAGTAGGCAATTTTATTCTCAGCATTTGTTTGTCATTACATTTATTCTGCTGTGTTTATGCTAAGATATTTATCTTCATTTGATGACTTTATTTGTATATAATAAAGTGTAATGCTTCACATAATAAGATATTTGACAATTTTATGAAATACTTTACAGAGAAACCAATATCTCATCTGACTGTTCTATGCTGTCATGATGAGTAATTGTAAGTAATTTAGCCAAAGTGATATATCACTTAAAATGATGGAGTAAGTGTAAAAATGCTTAAAATCCTTGACTGTGCATAGGCAGAAATCTACGTATGTATTAAAACTGACCACAGACAGGCATTGTTCCCTGGCAGATGCACAGCCACCGAATACATTTTGTCTGAAAAGAATCTGTCATGGTTTTGGATCAGCACTCCCTAATTTAGTGCTCCATCCCTCCTGCAGTTGTTCTCCTCCCCCTCTGGTGGGAGACACAAGAGGCAGCGGTTACAGGTTGAGATAAAAGCAATTTTCTGGGAACAGCAATGAGATAAGAAAACAAACAGCAACAGCAACAGTATAAATAAGAAAAAAATATACAAAAAGAGGGTGATTTACAGGCAAAAATTGCTCACAGATTGGGACAATGAAAACATGTTGGAAAGACCCTGCAGCTGGGATCAGTGTTACCCCACCACTCCATTTGCTGCTTGGCCCCCTGGAAAAGAGACCTGGGAAGTGAGAGGGACCCTTTGCCCCACTCCCTGGCCATGATGTTAGATGATATGGAATAGCACGACGTCTTGGACATGCCCACACAGCTCCAGACTCTGGCCCCCTCATGGCTACTGCAGAAACATAGCCCTGTCCTTGGACAAAACTGGGACAGAATCTAAATACCTGTATGCACTGTGGAGCACTTTGAACTGTTCATGATAGCAGTATTTATGAAAAAAATATGGCTTGGGGCACATTTAGCCTTTAGCAATTAATGAGCTTGTCTTCAGGAACTGATGTAAGAACTTGAGTTTCAAGCCAGAACCGTCCCCATGGCTCTGACACGTCCTGCCTCCAGAGCTGGAGCTGCTGGTGACAGCCCATCCTGGGCTCGGGAGCCTCTGTCCCTCGCAGGCACAGTCGGTGCTAATGCAGTTATGGGGCTTCTGGCCCACGCTTTGCAGGCAGCTGGCTGGAAGCACGGGCAGAGCAAGCACCCAGCTGAATCCATCTGGATGGTACTGAGAAGGGAGGCAACAGAGCTGCCTTCTGGCAGCAGCAGGTGTGGCCAAGCCAACCCCGACATATGACTTGCTCTGATTCGTATGAAACTGGTTCAGCTGATGCCTGAAATTGCATAATATTGCTTCCTGATCTCAGCGATGGAAGACGTCACCTGTCTTTTGTCCTACAGAATTTGTTCCTGTGACTGAGCCATAGCCAATGGATTCAAATACAGTGAGGAGAAAGCCTTGGTATTTTCAATGGCACCAATATACATCTGTTCTGGTTGTGGCTAGGATAAAGTTAATTTTCTTCCCAAGCCACAACAACATCACAGACTCCCTGCTGCATGATCAAGCACAGCTTTGAGCATGCTGTTGTCTTGCTGGAAGTTAGGAGGCTCTTGGATGGCAACCTCATGGTTGGGTTATGGAGGATGTGCAAATCTCCAAATAGATGCAATTACACACGTAATTGAATAAAATGGGTATTATTTAATTCCTGTATTACAGAAGAAACTGTGGGTAAGTGTGTGTGAGAGTGTGTGCATGAGAAACAACATTAATTTTGCAGCAAATGTATGCCTTGGGCTATTCTTTCGCAGCAGATGCTTTGAATTCACCTGGTCCACTTACTACCAAACTGGCCATGAAAGTCAAAACACAAAATTACTTCAGTTCAGAAGTCTTGCAGACATAATTGCCTCCTCCTGGGATGGCTCTTCAACCCATTTCCACAGCTATTTGAAAATCCTTCTCCATTCTTCATGCCAAAGCAAGATGCTTCCCTGTTGTCTTTTCCCACTCTCTCCTGGATTTTATCTCGCTTTTGAAAGAAACCAAATTGACTGGAAGGGATGGGAGCTTTTCCCACCCAGCTTTTCTGAGCTTGTGATAGTGACACCTTAAAAAAGTCACTCCTCTTTCCCTCTAGCTGCCACTGTTATGCCCAGAGTCTCCCTTTTTACCCTACATATGGGAGAAGGATTGCCTTGGCACCAATCTTTGCTGATTCCCTTTTGCTTTAAAGACCCTCACATGCTGCCCCAAGAATAAAGTCATTTATAAAGAATGACACAAGGAAAATTATCAGATTGAGTTGCCATCGCTTTGCAGTGCAATGCAGTTTTAGTTAAGCCGCAGATGTATCATGAAATTAGACTTCATAAAGTATTTAGTAGGTCATCTCTAATGTTATTTCGTATTTGTCTAATCTTTACAGGGAGATTTTCTTCCTTTCTCTGGGTCCAATTTAATTTAGAAAAAAACCAGTCTGGATTTTGCAGGACAGAAGCCCTAAAGAATTAAATTTTTTGTGGCTTCTGGATATTAAAAAGAATTGAATCAAGCACCTTATGAGTGCATTGGTCCTTCCTTTGCAGGTCTCTGTAAATTTGCCATATGACAGCATAATTTCCAGATACTGCTGCTCAGTTGGAAAACAGTAAATCACAAGGAAGACTGGGATAGATAAAATTATTAACATAGAAAATTTTATTGTGGCACCTCTATAAAACTTTAATTTCACTAAACTAGATAGGTTTAGCAGATGCAGTCATGTACGTCTTGCACCACACACTACTACAAAGCTAAGCAAAACCTAAACCAAAATAGGTCAGAGTCTAGACAAAGCTGGGGGGTTTTGGAGGTCTGTGCAAAAACCTCTCACAACGCTGAGCAAAAGCCAACCAAAGGTGTGTGCACTGCCTCTGCCCTTCAGGCTCACTTTTCATTGTTGTTAGCCTCATGTATTACAGAAAGACCTGAAGATACCTATTAAAAAGTGCAATTCACTTCTATTTCAGTATAGATCATCCCAATGCTTTGGAGCAGAGCAGGAGGTTTATTAACAAACATAAAACTGTGTTTCATTTTTAACAGATTTGCAGTACCTTTTTCAGAAAAATAGAGGCTCTCCAGTACACTGCTCCCTGTAGAGATATTACAGAGTCTTGCTACTGAAATGTAACGTAATAAAATATTAAAAAAGAATACTTTTTCTTCAAACAGTAGGGAGAATTTTTTAATAACTAGATGCAAATGCATCCAGTTCTAGTAGCTCAGAAAATAATTGCTTTGTAGCATTATTACTGTATTTATCTGCCTTGATATGCCACCATTATATTGCCAGCCTTTTCCTGGATTTGTGTTGCTGGTCCTGGCTTCACTGGCACAGTAAATCTGCTCCTGATTTACATTGCTCCAAGTACACTGAAGAACAGGCTGTTAAAAACTTGACCTATAACTAAAATGTGTACCATACGGCTTCTAACAAGTTATATAAACACTATGTTTCTACTCACAAGGCTTCAAGTTTTGCTGTGAACTGAAAAATGTATTAAAAAATTTGCTTTCAAGTCAGCTTTTTGCAGTTTGCAAAGCACAAATTCCTTTCACCCCTACGGCATGAAATTGCCGTAAGTAATTTTGGAGATTGCTTTGCTCCCAAGAATTTCTGGGTTTTTTTGCTTTCTCTAGGACAGGAACAAGCATTATCTCAGGAAGCTCAAATGGCTACTGTCATACCAGCGAGTGTATTAAATACACCTACTTTCCAGAAGGTGCATTTAAAGCCACTATAAGGCACAGTACTGAGGGTTGCTGTGACAGTGTGAATGAAAAGTCTGACAGCCGTGAAAGTCTGACAGGTTTAAAGTTTCTTAGGCTGACAGGACCTCCCCCATTTCCATGTTAGGGTTTTCCTATAAAGCAGCCTTTGCATAGCTTTGTGCAGTTGGGCTGCAGGATTTTGCTCATCTGTCAAAAAGCAAAATCATGGAGAAGTGTCACATGGCTACATCTGTCTGCTGAGACTTGGGACAGTCACTGAAAGCTGGAAGTAGTTCTAACATCTCAGTAATCAATCATTAGAGATTTTTTAACTATAAAGAGTTTCTCAGGGATGGGAAGATGTTACCTCAAGAGCCATGTGGGAAGCACTGTAAATTTCTAGAGCCAAGACTTATGGCTAAGATTTCACATTTTCATTAAAGGCTGATTGAAGACCTCACAGCATTTGAAAGAGAGAGCATCTTTTACAAGCATGAATTTTCTGGGTAATCAGAGCAACCTCAATATATAGGGCAGGTATTTGCTTGTTAATACTGTAACTAATACTGTACCTTTAATTTTTCGTCATATAATCTGATCTAAAAAAAAAATAAAAATCTGTATTCCTTAAAGCAGAACTGTAAGGACTCCTGCAGTTCCTACACCTCACAGTCCAGACCGTCTTATGCAATTTCTTAGGCTGGAGATTTCAAAACAGGAAGTCTTGTGTTTTAAAAATTACTAGAGGAGTGCTAGCTTGACCTTCTTGCATGTTTCTGCATAAATACTGATAAAATGCATAATCATAATAAATACATTTTGCTAAGCTCTAGCCTGGTGCTAATGTGAGCAGTTTGATTGATTTGGACAGGAAGCTGGTCCATCCAGGTAATGATGAAACAATGGCTCTTTATTATGATTAATGCTTCTTTTATCTTTCTTTCTTTATATAGAGCTGATGTTGTGCATATGTGAAAATATCTAAGAAATTATATTAATCAAGTGATACTTAAGCATATTTTAGGTTGGTATGGAAGAATTGTAAGTAGACTTAATGTGCTGATAAATCTTTAGCCAAAACTGAACAAACAATTTTTTTTGTAAAATAAAAACTTGACTTCAGAGGTCACACAATTATTTGGAATTAATAACTTTTTTTGCTTGAATGTACTCATCCCATCCTGGTGTTCAAGCTGCAGTATTACACCGTGTGAAATGAGGACATCATGCCTAATTGAAAAACTCATGCCAGAATTTATTTTATTAGAAGGGAATTTAAAAAGTCAGAGAAAATGAATCATTTCCTAAATTAATGAATGTATCACTTACTAACTGTCATTAAAACCTTGTTAATTTGATCCAGTGACAAAGCTAATTAAGAAGATACATGTGCTTCTGAAAACTAATGAATATTTTAAACACTTTATTCCTTTAACGTCTTACTTGATTTGTTTAATAGACAATGGCAGCACCGTGCCATTCTCTGCCGGCCAGAGGTGCCTTCGGGGACCCGGCCGGGAGAGGTAAGGAGGCGCTGCAGGCAGCTCCAGCAGGCAGCACTGCCGGCAAGCGACAGCTCTGCTGGAAAGCCAAAGGGGGAAAGCAGAACTTCTGAGTGAGGGCAGATCTTCCTCATCATCGGCACATGGCTGAAGCCAGAGACTCGTCATCACTCTCCTGACTTAAATGCAATTACGAAGCTAAGGAAATAGTAAAAGCCGTGTCTACCCCCTTAAATACTTAAAATGTTTTTGCTAGAGGATTTGTTGTGTTGCCAGCAACTGTTTCAAAAGCCATGTTTTCAAATAAGTTCCTCTCCTATGCCCAGCCTTGTGCTCTTCGATCGCCTTATAAAATATTTCTTTTACCTGTGAAACTGCTCAGCCTCTCTGGAGATGTTTTGTTGGCAGTGCAGATGAAGATTTTAGCCTGAGGGTCTCTCTGTCATTATTTTCACACGAATTTAAGCTCTTAAATAAACACAAAAATGTGAGTGTCTAGCAAGTTGTCATATCCAGTTTTGTACTGTAACCTTTCAGAAATAAGGCAGCTACTAAACCAGGCAGACTTCCCCTTTTTTGTATTTCTACAATAGTTTAAAAGCACGTGCCACTATTTTCCCTTCTTCTCCTTCTTTGCTTACTATTTTTCCCCCCCAAACAATAATAAATTCAAATAAATCATGCAACCCCTCTCTCCTCACCCTTACAGCTATTGCCTATTGCTTCCTGAGCCATTTAAAAATAACCTTGAATAATAATTTGAATCTGATGGTCAACCTGCAGATGTTCCTTATAATGTTTTTTGTACCTAGAAGAGCTGAGGGATTATTTCTATTCCATATGCCTTTCATTTTGCTGACATCTTCAGGTTTTTAGTCCAAGTATCTTCATCAGCACTAGCTGTAACGCTTTTTAGCTGGTGGAGATCTCATTGCAAAGTTTTGTACGTGTGTGAAGGTACAGTGAAGTGGATGTTTAAGAGGATGGCTTCATACTAAACAGAGGGATATAGTCTGTTCATTACCAAGAAAAAAATTTTAAAAATAGTATAACTATTACACATTGAAAGCCAGAAAATTTGGCCTTTCCCTTATAAAGAAAGCCTCGGAGGAAGAGGGTTAACGGTACAACAGGGAAGGTGTATTCTCACGACCATAAAATACAGCAGCAAATGGGATCTAAAGGTTTTTGTGCCGTATGACTGGGGCATGGAAATATCTGGCAAGTTAAAGTAAGCTGACAGTTTTCGATGTGTCTCACCAGATAAACCAAGAATTTACAGTCAGAGATGTAGCTGGCTTCTAATGCTCTAAATCAGGAAGTCAAGAAAATGGCTTACAAAGCCAAGACTAACCCTCAGCCAGGCTTTGACCTGACAGTGACCCTACTCCTTCTGTGCTCTCCTGAGAGCCTTCCAGTGCTCAGCACAGACAGAGGCATCTCATCAGTACCCTTGTAGAATTAGGGCTTCAGCTGCAGCACCTGAGCTCTGCTGCTGCTGCTCTGCTGCTGCAATGTGAACTACGAAGCGGATCACAAGGCGCTTTTTCTGCACCTAGCTGTTGGTGCCTGAAAGCAGTGGCCTCTATTCTACTGCACAGCATTTTGTAAGCCTCTAGAATGTTACCAAGATTGCTGTCAGCCAGATTTGTGGGGATTTTTAAGTTGAAAGCAAATTTTGTTTTACTGAGGAGTAAAATAATAAAATGCTTTCGCTTGTGAAGCTTGTCAACATGCATTTAGGAAAATTAGTTTGGAAACTTCTTTGCTCATTATTGGAATGGAAAAATTGTTTTAAAGTGCTTAGCATTTCATTAATCTGGGGAATGTTTTGTTTTCATGACATCCTGACTGCTTTCACAAAAACAAATACAAGCTTGATGAACAGGATTTTTAGAGACACTGTTTATGTACAGTCTCCTGTGGCTTTAAATGGAAATCTGGCTCTTTGGTAAAGTTGATGCTGTGGATACTACATCCTGCTTCAGAGACTAATACTTCTGTGGGAAAGGGAGGAAAAGAGACTGGGGTCTTACTGTTTGTTAGAGAAAACATGTAGGCTCTTCACAGTGTTTGCACACACACACAAGCATACACACAATATGCTTACTGAAAAAAACGGACATAAAAAACTAATAATATATTCCTTCTTTTAATAAGTGCAGAATAGTGGAGATCTGCAACAAAAATAATAATCATTAGATTATTAAAATTGCATGTTTACAAGTCTAAAAACCAGCTTGGTGCCAGGCTTATATTAATTATGTGACTGCCATGCCCACCAGTATCCTCTCTTATCCTCTGTTCTCCCAGAGTCTTGGCTTGGTTTGGGGGTTTTTTGCTACTTTTAACTTTCAAAGTGCAAGTGTTTCACTTGCAAAAAATCAGCCCTTTCCAACCAAAACAAATATTTCAGACAAAAATCTCCCAAAACTATTGCATTCTTTTTGGCTACATATATTTCAACTCTGGCCCTTGTTTGTTTGATGCATGTACTAGGTCTTGGGTGATTGATGCCTCGTTGACAAAATTTACTGCAGGATTGAAAATAATTACAGTGCATTGAGACACTCTCCTAGGTCCTCCTGCATAGGCTGTGGGGGGATTCCTTCCACTACTCACCGCAGCTTTTCCTACCAGTTTTGTAGTAGATGGTGCTTCATGTTGTACTGCTCAAGATGTGAGTTAGCATTCACAAACTCTGGCCCTGCTGGCAAACACTGCAGGCAGCTTCCTTGGGGCCACACAAATTTCAGCAGCAGTAGCCTTTTTGTCTCACTTGGAGTTCCTTACACTTGTACCCCGCAAAACCCTGCTCCTAAAATCTGAAATGTGAGGATGTGCCACATGGTAGCCAGAGATGCAGTGAGCAGTGGCACATTTCCACATGTGCTGCACTCACTCCTCCCAAGTGCAGGGTTTCTTAAAGCCTCATGGAGGTATTTGAGAAATGCCATTCTACTGCATTGTTAAATCAGATTCTGCTTTTGGCAGGCCAATAATTCTCCTCTGCAGTTCACAGCTGTTGAAACTACAAGAGCTCCACCTTAAACCCTGTGTAAGTTTGGCTAACAAAATTTATGGGGCCTGAAATCTGACAGCTCAGGAGAATATATATAATTTTTATAATTTTTCTGTCATTTCAAACTAAAGCAATTGTCCTAATCATATCAGCAAAATGTCTCTGCAGAACACAGATTATCATCTCATTTGAATTTACTTTAACCTGTCTCTAAATGAATACTTGTTCCTTGCAGAGGTTCATTAAGTTCAAAATGAACCCATCATTTTCCAGACAGAAGAAGATATTATTCTGATGGTAGTGTACTTCATCTTTCTATCTCTTATCTATAGATACATAATGCAAATTTGCTAATTCTCCCACATTTTCAATTCTCTGATTGGATTAGTTAAAATTCTGGATCTGATATTTGTGGTAAGTATAGATCACATGGTGGTAAATGCACATGCAAATGTAGGCAGTATTTGACACCAATAATACATGGGAACATTTAGAAAAAGATTTTTGTATTCCTCAGAAACCACTCTTGATAGGGTTTTTTGTTTTAATCTTTAAGTCTTCCATGCATTCGTGAAGCAGCTGAATGAACTTTTATCCCTGAAAAGAGAATCACCAGAAAAGCTCTGTCAAATCCAGAGGTGTGGCACATGCCGTGGTAAACATCCACCCCACAGAGAGCCTGATTAGTGAAAATGATGCTGGTCTGAAGGCTGGGAGCATGTTAAAGACCAAACTCATCATTAAACAGCTAGAGAGATGCACAAGGCCTTTTCCACTTGATTTCTTTTTGGAAATCCTGGATGGGGATTACTTGGTGAATAGATCCTTTCACTTCCAATGAAGTGAAAGGTGATGATGCTCTCCTTTTTTAACTGAAAATCATTTACTTGTAGATGCATAGGACCGTGGAGAAGTATGATGTGCACATGAATGCAAATGATTTTGCAGATTATGGTCCTGCTCTATCAAATGCTGTGGGGAGGTTATGGATGGCTGATCTTCAAACAGCAGAGCCTGGCTATTCAAGTAAGACCAAATAAATCTGAATTAGTGATTGCTACTTTTGCTAGATTTAATTCTGAAATCCCACAAATGACTTTATAGAAACTTGCATTCTTCATCTTGATTTTTTTCCCTAGTATCTCTTATTGCTAAAATCAAAGTTACTTTCACCTGATTCATCCTAGTAGAGTAATAGTGAAATGAAGACCGTATGGTGCTCAGAAACACCACCTGGGAAAATATTCGAAATTGTTCATGTAGGTTTAAAAGTCATTTATCTGCTTCATGTGTTTTCTATACATTTAGTGACTCTGCTGATTAAGACTTCTGTGAGTCTGATTCTTATTGACTACATAGATCACTGACATCAAACTTGCATTGTTGCTTGTCTCAGTTCAATGTATCATTAAGAAAACTTGTGCCAAATTAGCAAAACCAAGTTTTGCAAATAATCCAAATATTCTAACAAAAATATTATGTCATTTATTTTGGTTCTAATTAACAAATGTCATCAGAATAAATTCCTGGAAAATAGAACAATTGCAGCATTTTCAACGATTCAAAAGAAGGCAGGCGTTAGCAAATTAATATATTACAATTTTAAAATACAAGTTTAATAGAGGTTTAAATACAGATTTTGTCTAGAGAGTTAGCTGTTAAACTAAAAACAAACCATTTAAGAATAAAATTAATACTGAATTACTTCATATTTATATTATAAAGACCTTATGAGCAGTAAAACGAGGGAGAAAGATGATTGACCATACATGCATTTCTTAGGGGTGATGGCTGGTAGCCGTGCATACATGTCACAAGGCAAAAGCAGACCATCTCAGACAGAGTTTGTGTTTCTCTGAGCTTGCAGCATGGCTGAGGGTAGGGCTTGAACAGCCAGGGTTTTTTCTTGAAGAGTCTTTTTCCATTAAGAACCACTCCATTTGCTTGCCTCAGCAGTTCACTCAGGCTGGAAGGTTGTCCAGTTCACCTCTGGGCCCAAGCCCTGCTGCTTGTGCCCCTGGTGGAAGTTGTAAGATGTGATGTGTATGCTGGGCAGTGCTGACATCTGCGTGGTTGGTGTGTGGAACATAAATAACTGACCTAGTGTCAGACACAGACTGAGCAGCAGGGGGCAAAGGGTTAATTATCTGGCAGCTGTCATTTTCCGAAACACCGTGGGTCAGCGTGTGCTAGAGGTCCCTAGGGATTCACAGCTGAAACAGGCAGAAAAACAAGCAGATTTCTAAAACCAGTGATTGCCAGCACAATACTTCTATTTCAGTAGTATTTACCTTGCAGATGGAGAGTTTGTAGGGTGGGCTAAGATGTGGCTGGATGGTTGCACTGGCCTCTTGCTCTTAGTCCATAAGTACCCAAGGGAGCCTGGCTGGAGCTTTGGGCAGCCCAGCAACCACAAACTGAATCATGACTTCTGGACTCTTGTTATATCGGTCTACACATCTTTATGCACCTCCAAGGCTCAATTTTCCTCCTCTGCACTGTGGCAGGGTTGCTTGTCCAATTACTGTGGAAAGGGAAATTAGGAACCCTCCTGCTTCTAAACAACACTTTCTTTGTTTCCATTCCATCTAGCATTAGCTTAACCTATCTCTGTAGGGAGTCATAACACTTTCCTAACCACAACAACTTTAAGTACCTTGCAGTGCTGGTTTAACATCTCAGATGTTCCACGTGCAGTGTGAGATTACTGTAATGACATGTGCTGGAGTTCTGAGTTATTTGCTGCTTGGCAGGTAAAAATGATTTTGCAATTACATCCTGTTTGCTATTATGCGCTGTCAGAGATAAAAGAGTAAATTATGTTTAATATGTTTTATAGTGTGTTGCAGCCTCTGTCTCCATTGACTCTCCTCAGACTGTATCCTTAGGTTCAGTCTCTGCACGTTATGACTTGTTTGAAAGCAGTACTGTGGGAATCTGCTTCAGGCAATCACAGGACTACCATCCTGCCAAAGCAAATTCTCACTGGAATTGGGGGTGACTTGTGGAGGTCAGCTATATTTGAGTTGGAACAGCATTTGACTAGAAGTAGTTTGCAAAGTTACTGTAAATGTACCTGTGTAAGTGTAGAAGTTGTAAACTGTGATGTTTATATATGATCTATAGGGAAAACAGTGGATTTATTATTGTAATATCTGTATTATGTGAAAATAGTCATAAAATACCAGTAACTGGAAGCAGAAGCAATTTCTTCCAATGTAAGAAGGGAGTCTTTCTGAATCACACAGGCTTGTGTGGTTCTCTGGGAGAACACAAAGAAAACTGAAGAGGCTTGGAGAAGAGTTTAATGTCACTAGTACTGTCAGTCCCAATAATGGTACAATGAAAATGGAAATGTTGCCATTTGTGAGGAAACAGGTTTAGAGCTGGCAAGCTCTACCACACCATCCTACATCTTGCAGGTCAGGCAGGAGACTTGGCGATATATAATCCGAAATCTTTCTGCACCTGAGCACGGGAACAAAGGCAGAACAGGAACGTTCCCGCTGGTGTTTGCACACTGGACTGGACCATTGTGGAGCCACCATGTGGGACTGGTGAAGGCCTTGTAATAAATGAATGCCAGACTCGGGGGCGAGGTGGCCTTTGAGGTGCGTGCTGCAGCCATCTGTTTTACTTGGGTACACATGCTGACTTTTCTTTCTCTAGGTGGAAAAGTGTCATGGTTTATTTTTTTGTACACCTTGGCTGTATTAAGCACTAGAAATTCACATTGAAGGAGATGAGAGCTAACCAAGAAGTTCATGCCCCACTCTGCAGAGGTGCCTGTTTCCTAATCATTTTGAGCCTATGGTTAGCCATAGGCTCCTCTGAGGCCAGAGATGCATGTTTTTAAGTGCATTATATCAGGGAAGGATATAATGAAACAGGTTAAACTTGCAGTAGGAGAAATGAACAAAAGTTAAATACATGCTCTAGTTGTAAATTTGAAGGACTTGGCAAAGAACTATTTAGCCTCAGGTAGGGATTTCCAGGATGTTATTTTTATTTTAATTATGCTTCAAAGAACAAACTGGGGTTTTTCTTAGATTTGAACAACTTGGGAAATATGGAAATGTAATGAATCAAAGGTATCATTCCTTTTTCCAAAGCAAGAAATCAAAGCTTTGTATTAAAATTAGTTGTCACACAAATGAAGTAGTACTGTAATTAGAATGTGTTGTATAATGTTGATACACTAGAAATCTGTGCATACTCCTATTTCATTGTCTATTTTCATGGGCTATACATGTTGGTGTGGGGTTTTTTCTGCTTTGCTCTCTTCTTTGAGCAAACCATCTGCAGCTTGTTTTACCTTTCATCAGCAGTTTGAACTGGACTATAAAAATCCCATACTTGGCAGCAGTCTATACATAAATATTCAACATAGACATTGATTATATTTATAATTAATATTATTTATATTAAGGTGAAAATACAGCTTCATGAATCTTCAGAAAAGAAGCTGTGTGTTATTCTTCTAATAAGTTTTGCATAATCTTTTATTTTCTAAAACTTGTACATATGGTCTCTATACACTGCCTGAATACCATATGCATTTTTGAAAATCTTAATTTTGCAGATCTAGTGAATTCCTGTGGGTACACGTGTATGAAATAGAATTTATTCTAAACAGAAACCATCATGTTTAACTTAAAACATGGCACACTCAACTCCAAACAGCCTCTTTTCAGAGCTAAAGACAACAGATTTACTTTTTTTCCCAGTTATTAATTTTAACCCAACATATGATTTGAATGCATGTGCTGACATAATGTTTGTAGGTTGTATGCACAATTACACTGTTAATAAAGAATGGCCTCAAGTGCTATGGCTTCACCCTGAAAGGTGTGTAGGTAAAGATCCTGCCTGTGCTAGGAAGATACACACAACTTCCTGTTTTTCAATATCCTCATAGGCAGTGAGATAAATTGCTTTCCCAGAGACAGGAATCAAGTGAATCCAAAGGTTTTTTATGAGAGGCAGGACAGACCCCGGAAAATAAAAATTCTTTTTTTGTGGGTGAATCAGTCTATAAAGGTCATTGCCCCTTGAGGACGGTGAGTGAACCTCTTAACAATGTGTTGCCATTGACAGTTACTTTATTGTCTTATTTTATTTCATTAAATGAGGCTTACAGAGGTTGGAAATGCACTCCCATTCCTCATGATTCTCACTCAAAGAATACTGAATTGAAATTTCAGGGGTTTTTAGGCAAATCCACTACCAGAACCTGGGCAAGAGAGAAGTTACATTCAAGATCCATTAACGTGCCCCTAAAGATAATAGTACCACTGAAAAAGAGAGAACTAAGTAAAGTCAAATACTGGTTTTTTCCTGATGAGATCTTTAAAGAGTCTCTTGAAGGAATAGGCTTAAGAAGTCTTTCTTTTACAATGTGCCTCTAGAAACAGAAGGTGCCCCTTGAGAGATTTGTGTAATTTAAAAAGTTATTCTTACTATTAATGTATCCCACAGGATCATGCCTGGAATAACAATCAGGAGAGACTGAATGACTAGTGCTGCGGTTACTACACTTGCTATGTATGTGTGAGATGTCTGTAGAGAAGAAGACCCTGGAGTAAACTACACCAACATGTCCCGCCTGCTTGGTGGTTCTGTGGTGTATTTGCGCCTCGTGTGGCCGTGTGCTTTGGGAAGATACCAGCTGTCTCTTGTGTAGCATCCTCCTGTAGTCCTAGTTCATGTCCTCTCTTCAGCTGGGGACTTGCACTGCTGAGCCGCACCCTACAACAGGACAAGGATTTGCATGAGTATTTTAAGTTCATTCTTTAGTCTTTCCTTGCTCCCAAAATTAGGTTTGTACCTCAGTTGTGTCTTGAATCCACAAGGAAAATTAAACCTGCACTGAGTCTTCATTTCTGCTGCCTGAAAGGTGTGACCTAAGTGAAACCTGGCCAGGGACACTAGCACAGAGTCAGGTTCCCATAGCCAGGACAGGAGCTTTTAGTGCTCCATAAGCACATCCTTAAACAGTTTAGATGTCAAAATCCCAAGATGTACTTGGGGAAACTCTCCCAACGGCTACCTGCACCCTTTTACTCAGACAATGTTAATAAGTATTCTAGGATTTGACTTTAGGATAGTGATTACATAGCAGTTCATTTTAAAAAAATATTAAAACCCCCTGCTGAAGTAAAGCTAACAGCTCCATGGCTGTGCTTGAGTGCGTTCATTATGAGAAACCAATTTTACCCTGGGCCAGAAAGACACTGAGCAGGCAGATACGGGAGTTGTCATGATGAGGCTTTCTGAGCTCCGGGGCAAAGCTGGAAAAGTGGGCAAGTATTACAGCAACTTCAATTATTTTGCATGTAATGCTGTAATTACTATTCATGTAGTGAGTAAAAGCTCGTGCCAGAAGAGCTCTTAAGTGTGAGGTGTGCGGAGGGGTGAGCAGCAACGGGAGTGTCAGGGATTCCCATGGGCAGACTCCGTGGGCAGTTGCTGGGGCAGCTGCTCCTGTGCCTGGGCTCCTGCCACGAAGGGCTCCATGGGCTGTCCTTCTCGTGGTGGTGCTCCCACCCGGAGAGACACTTCCAGTCCCCAGTGTGTCCCCCCGTGTGGGCATAGCCTAAGGGAAAGCACGGAAGCAGCTCTCCCAGGCAGGGCAAATGGAAAGCCAGCAGTAAAGCAGGTCCTCTGGGACCTCTGAACAGCAGGCAGGCGGCTGGGTAGTGCTGAAATACAGATTTTGGGAGAAAGCTTTTAAACTCGAGCACTTTACTGATGGTTCCACATAGTATAGATCTTTTATGTTTTACTTGTTTACTGGAGGTAAATTTATTGGAAGTGTCACAGTGTGAACATGGAACTGCAACAACAGTGAAGGAAAAGCCACAGGGCAAATAATTCAGGACAACTTTCCTACTCTGGTATAAACCAAACTGTGTTTTCCCTTCTCATCTTTCTGATTTTTATTATTCATCCGGCTGGGGGCCATGTTCTACACTGAGCTGTAGCAGAAAAAAAAGAATAAATTACCAAACCAAGTGTGGGCTAAACAGAAGACAGATGATTTGCTCTGGATTCTTCATGCTGTGGTTAGGCTCAAGGCTCAGGTGTAATTCAGCAGAAACTGGCTTTTTGTATTTTGTTATCCAAGACACTTTGTTTCCCAGGCAAGGCACTCTTTCAGCTCAACTGTTGCACATTAACTGTATGGGGACTGTGGGGACAGCCTCAGCCCGATAATCCTAGGACACTTCAGGGTTATCCTCCAAGTCACAGCCCGGGTCAGGTCCTTATGTCACTGATTTCAATCCTAATTGTACTACAGCCTCTGCTAAGTTCTCCAAATCCAGTTGCTTTTCCAGAGAGCCTGGCCCAGGGCCTTTGGGCCCTGAGCCAAAAGCTCTTTAGGAGACATCAGCCCTGCAGATGTATTTAGCTGTGCCCCATGAGAGACAATCTCCCCAGCTAACAGGGCTCTCCTGCCCCTAACAGCACATGAGCTGTAGCCCACGTCCAACTGCTCTGCCCCAGGAGAGCCCTCTGCTCTCTGCCTCCAGGGTCCCTCCCAAAACCTTTTTTTCTTTCCAGGCTGTCTTGTAAGTTACAGGGGCAATTGTAGAATTCACCATTACAGTTTTAGGATTACTCTTATAGACTGACAATGACCAAAATCCTGAAATTTTAGTGGGAATGATGTCTATTGCAGACTTCCACTGGTGAAGTATTAAGTATAGAATGGATAAGGCCTTATAAAACATCTCAGGATGTTCAATGGACACTTTTCCCCTGAAACACTCTCTCACATAGTATATCAAACTCCCTGTGCCTTTAGGGGAATGAAAGAGACTTTATTACACTTTTTGCTCTGTGTAAATCTGTAGTTGATTTCATCATCTATAATTTAGAATATTCTTATTATTGTTAAAAACATGTCTGAATATGGCATGATTTATTTACAGCTTTCAGTGTGGGATTGTACTTGAAGGATGGAAAATTCCTTATGTTCCTCTCATAAATTAGGTGGTGCTTCCTTTTTTAACTGCTGACCATCTCCAGGGCAAAGGAGGTGTGAGAGAGAAGCCTGTCAGAATCAGTTCAGGAGCATCATGCCTCCAGTATGTCAGAGCCCCTTATCACCTTAGGATCAAATGTCTCATTGCTGTACACAGCTGTGTTACACTTTGCATAATTTGTGGGTGAGTGCATTAACTTCCCCTCTTACTTGGAAAGAAGAGTATGAAGTCAAATGACACATGCTAGACGATAAGCTACAGCAGAGCTGGTCCAAAGGGACTACTTTTTCTAACAGTATCTTGGGATGCTTAAGATATTGGGCATCACTTGCAGCGTCACCACTCCAAATTTATCGTATTTATGTTCCTTAAGTAATACATTAGTACATTCAGCCATTTGCACCAGTGAGGGAGGCAAAATTTAAAAACCTGTGTGTGAGAAATTTGTGGCACAGCGAGTTCCAGGGAGGTAGTTTCTCATAGTTGGGTTATCTTCGAAG
Organism: Edolisoma coerulescens; assembly: GCA_013397115.1. Classification (NCBI taxonomy): domain Eukaryota; kingdom Metazoa; phylum Chordata; class Aves; order Passeriformes; family Campephagidae; genus Edolisoma; species Edolisoma coerulescens. Next base: position 360,549 of record VWZW01001322.1, read on the forward strand.
ACAAATTGTATTTGTCTAGCTAGGGGAAAAATCCCATAGATAGCTAGAAAAAAAAACCATCACAAAGAAAATTAAGAAAATAACAGTTCTTAAGTCAACCTGACATTTGTTCTTCACTTGAGAAAAATATCTGAAAGAAACTTGGCCTTTAGAGCTGTAGGAAAATGGCCTGTTGGAGTAGTGTGCAGATGAACTTGTTATCTCTGTTCTGGTAAACAATACACAACTGCTAACCACATGCACAGGATAACAAAAGAGCCATCCTAGCCAAGTAAAGAGAGATTAAATTGGCCCCTTCTGCACTCCTACTCATTACCCTGTTAAATATTTAACAGTTTGGTTGGGTGTCACAAAAGGCAGAACATTAGTCTGAGGACTCATAATTATAGTTTTAAGATTTCTTTAGTGTTCTGCAGTTCCAGCAGCAACAACTTAGATCGTTAAAAATGTAAATGGATTATTATTAACATTTCAATGTGTGTTGTTGATATTATGAAAAAAACAAACATAAAACAGGCTGGAAACTATTATTATTTCTGTTTAGATCCACTATTAGTACTGCTAAATCCTACGAACAGCCATATTGACAATCACTTCAGTGCTTGTGCTGTCACACCTGCTTTATAAATCTTCTTCTAACTAATCAAGGTAAGGCACATGTACCTTTCCTTTCCTTGGAAGTTAACTGAAAGCCAGCATGAAACCTTGTAATGGATAATTCTTGCTTGCAGGGTATCATTTTCTGGCATTTACTTAGAAAGAAGAGGAAAAGCAAGGTTTGCTGGAGATCAAGAAAAGCTGTCCAGGCAACTCGGAGTTACTCACCTTTAAAGAATCTTCTCTCAGCAGGACGCAGGCAGTGGAGGTTGCTGCCCTTCAGTGTCCCCCATTTACACGCTGATGAACGTGAAGTACCAAGGTACCAAGAAAACAGTGTGGTGACCTAATCCCTGCAGCGCGGTTGGAGCTGGTACATGTTGGTCTTGTACTGGTGACCAGGAAAAGCAGTTAATTTCTTAGCAGTGGGAAGGAGGGGGACTTACAGTGCAACTTCATCCACCTCTGTTTTCTTATGCAGAACACAGTCGCTGATTTTGGACTCCATTGATTATTTAAAAACAAATTTACTCCTTTAATCAAAATGCTTCATATCTCACTATGTTTAATTTCTACTGCCAGCATTCCATGTACCTATGTTATTCAGTTCCATTTTTTAAAATTTGGTTTTCTGCAGTCCAGAGCGTTGTCTCATGTAGCTGGCATCACATCCGTTGGTGTCCTTGGAAAGGATCGGGTATGAAAGTGTAAGATTTCTTGGCAGTATTAAAAACCCCCCACTTTTGCTTTGATACCGGGCTACATTTGGATCCGGTTTAAAGCTGGACAAACAAATATTGGGGTATCCACACTCCATGCATAAATTCAGACCAATGGTTCAAGTTTTTTCTTATTAGAATTTTTGTTTTCAATAATAATTCAGCCTCCTTGAAGTCAGAGATTTTCACACCCTGCTGTTCTAAATAATCTTGCCTAAAACCTGTTTTCCTTCTTTTCTTAACATTTACCAGTTATTTCACCAGTAAAGATGAACAAATTGCTGAGGTTTTCCTACATCCACCTGATTGGATGGGGTGATTGGAGGGAGCAGCAAGGAAACGTGTCAAATTAATTGAAGGTCACAAGTTTTGCAAAAAAAACCAAGTATATTTTTTCTCATGTTCCTCCTTCGCAGAAGGGATTCACATTTCTTAAAATTCATTTCCTTTTTAGTAAAATAAAAAAAAAATTAAAAACCATTTTTTAAGGTATTTGCAATTAAAAAAATCATCAGACACATTGTTTTTTAAAGCTCACTGACTTGCTTCCTTAGGAGTATCTTGAGAATGAGAAAGAAAAGAACTATCCTGTAATAGGTGTGTGTGGTGATTCTCTAGATGGAAATTAGGAGCTCACACTTCTTTAACAGTATATGAATGCATATTGTTATAACCCCAATTTCCAACAATTATTCCTCACAGGTATTGCATATCTGAAAATACAACTGAAGTTTAAAAGCTCATTTTAAACTCCTACATCACAAGCCCACTGCTTTTTAGATGGCTGGAGCACAGCATGATATTTGAGTTCCTTGGGTTTGGACTGTAATCATCCCACTGTCTCCTTGACAACGCGGGGAACATCAAGCAATTCAGAAAAGGAGAGCCACAGTGGCAAAGGTTGCAGCCCTTATAAAAGGCATTTCAAAGACTGAGCTCTGTCCAGAGAAGAGACATCAACTCATGCTTGACTTTTAGAGTCAGCTGACTTCAGGGGCATTACTTTTTTTTTCATGGGATGGAGATGATGTGCAAGTAACCTGATCACCCCATATGTCTGCAGTACCAAAAGAAGAAAGATGTGCTTTTACGTTGTTACTGCAAGATTAAGAAATGCTTATGAGTAATTAGAGATAGTGAGAAAGTAATAGATTTGTTAGAGACTTTAACATATAATTTTTCATGCTTCCTGGGTACACTTATTTCTAAGACTGTTCTTTTTCTAAACAAAGCTTGTCTTCAGATGGTGAAAATCTTTATCTAATGCCCATTGGGGAGGTTTAGATTGAATAGTAGGGAAAATTTCTTCACTGAAAGGGTTTCTGAGCACTGGAACAGACTGCCCAGGGAAGTGGTGGAGTCACCATCCCTGGAGGTATTTAAAAGCTGTGTAGATGTGGCACTTAGGGACATGGTTTAGTGCTGGGCTAACAGCTGGACTCAGTCTTAAAGATCTTTTCCTAAATGGTTCTATGTATTGTAATTCAGGATGAATCAGGACTGGTAAACTGAAAGAGATACAGAGGCTGCAAAAATACCTTATATCTTTTACCTACCATGAAAGCAAAATGGTTTGCAGGTACAGAAGGCTGCAGTTGTAGATATATCAAAGAATTATACATAGCTGGAGACATATCAAGGAATCCCAAAGGGAAGAGTTATACATTTGGGGCTGCAGAAAGAGATACTGCCAAAATAGAGGGAAAGGCAGGAAAAAATAAAAATCAAAGTAAAGAACTTTTATTTTCAAACAATAAATGTATCATAAAGCAGTATTCTTAGTTTAGGTACTCTACCCATTGCACAGGCATAACATACATATTACAGCTGCTTTATGATGGTTACCAACACACAGATTTTTAAAAAGGAGGAAAGAATGAGTCACCCACAGTAGATGTAATTAAGCCTATATGATCATTGAGAGTAAGTGTCCTTCAGCTAGGAAAGACTCTTAAGTCTAAGACACAGAGGCATTTGCAATTTTTCAGATCTTTAATCTGGAAATGTGTAGTGTGATTTGAATCAATTTGAAATGTCTGGAGCGTGTTAATTTTTGTGGAAGATGATATCCCAACTCGCACTTCTGAAACAAACTTTGGAAAGACAGAAAAATTAGCACTTCGATCCCAAAACAGGCCAGAAGGTTAAGACAGAAAGTCATGAATTCATGCCATCCAAAAGAGGAAAATTGCAAATGTTGGTGGTCACTCACTCTGCAGAGGCAGCCAGGGCATCTGTTACAGGGAGTTTCTCATCGATGCTTCCTGCCCTTCAAACCTTCTTGGATACAGCAAAAAGAGGGGTCTGCTCCCCTTTCCCATGTAGGAGCCCCCTGAATGTGTACAGAGCCTTGTCCCAGTGGAAGGAAGGAGTATTTCATCCCTTGTTTCTTTTTTTGCCTGCCTGTTTTTTCTAGCTGATTAATGTAGAGTATGTGTGGTGGTTTGTGGTCTTCTCTTTTAGTTGACGAGGGGAAGGGTACGTTTGGAAACCAAAACAAGGCATTCAAACCTCACTGGCTCTCCTTGTTGGCCTTTGATGGATAATTTCTAGCTCTGTTTTCTGTTTTTCAGAAAAGTAGGTAACACAAACTCTGTTTTACCTTCCTTTTTGGGGGAGACCAGGAGTAGTTAATCTCTGTTAGTGTCTGTTCCTGTAGAAGTACTATCCTGCACAAATATTTTTGTCCATGGCACTGGAAAATGCACACGAAGTTTCAGAAAAACATAGTCCAGGAAAGGAAGCAGGGCATGGCGTTGTGCTCTTCAATGATAACAGAAGTTGTCTGGGCAATTAGACTGGGGAATATTTCCATGTAGCTTCTATGGGATTTCACTTTCATCAGCAAAAATAATGCTTTTCATTTGAGCTTTGCAAGTTTGGGTTATCGTGTGGCATCGTTCTGCACATGGTGATGACTGCATGATGAAAAGCTGATTTCATAATGCAGGGCAGTTCACCCTGTAGCTGCCCTTGCTCTCACATATCTGCCCAGGACTTTGTTCAGCTTTGAGTCACATGTTGCAAATTCCAGTTTAAGATGTCAGAGCTGGTGCTGGCCACTAAGGAAAGACAATGCTGGTGCTTCATTGCCTTGCTGCATCAGCTCCAAAATTTCTACTGCTATTTGGGAGGAAGATGGAGAAAAACTATATGCAGCACAGAATATTGTGTATGCAATATTCCATGTACAAAATTCTACAAAACATCTATTCTACAGAAAAAAGAGTACAAAAATTCTATACGCAGCATAAAATATTGTATATAACTATAGAGAAAAACTCTACATAGATTATTGTATATAGTGCTCAGCCCTAAGCCACCAGGCAGTAAGATTATCTGGAGCTAAACTTCAGCTAGTGCAAATTCATGTAAGTCCCCTGACACCTGTCCTTAGCATAATTGTGTAGTTCACGCCAACAGAGCACCTGAAATTTTTTTTCCTGTTAATACTTTTGAAAACCAGAAGCTGTCTCAAGATTCAGAGCGTTCCTCATAAGGAACTAACATCAGGACCTGTCAGGTCATGTATGTCTAGCAAAGTGTCTAGGGAAATGTTAGCTCTCCAACCCTGACATACACTGCAGCTGTAGCTTTAGAATAAGAATTTCCAGAACAGAATATGTTAACAATTGTCTCGGTCTCAGTTTAAAGTTAGTGCAGCTCCATTAGTTCTCTGCTTCACCTATGACAAACCGGAGTAACAGAGCAGTAGATGCTCTTTCACAGGGGACTGACCGACTGATAAACCACTGTACGTATTCTAAACCTGCCATTCAAGTGGAAATCATATTTCCATTTAAAAGTCTATTATTTTATTATAGTGCAATAAAGGTGTTTTCATTAGTTGTGATCCCCGGTCTCTGTCATTCACTTCTAGTGTGTTTTCTTTGGTGACATTTTTTCTTGTCAGGGAAAGGTCGTGACATTTCAAGGTGCTCACTTCCTGAAGCATGACTCCTTGAAGTAATGAGATTCAGCTGATCTGCCAGTAAAAATCTGCCACAGTGAAAACAAGCCCAGCAACAGCAGAGCTCAGAAGCATCAACGTGTGGTCACTCCAGTGTGGCTGATGGCTGCCCGTGTTCTCTGTGTTATTACAAGATTGCCCAGAAAGGACAAAAACCCCAGGATTATGTGTCACTGAGTGCTGTTATTATTTGAACCTCTGTTTTCAACATCCCATTGATTTGCATAGTGATTCAAGCCCAGGCAAACTTTGGTTTGTTTAAACCTTACATGATCCTACATTTAAATGTCAAAAATTGTTGTAAAGCGATTTTGATTCCTTAATGAGTATAAATAGATTTCAGACTGCATATGTTAGTTTGAAGTTTCCTGACTGAAATTCTTAGGCCTTTTTATGGTGGTTGTTACTTAGGAGAGCAACACTGAGGACTTTAATCTCAAAGGGAAGTCCCTTTAATGCTGGCACCTCCAGAATGTAAATCAAAAGTAGATTTGGGCCTGACTGAAAAAGTTGGTTGTTTTCTGCCCCAATTTTCTTATTGCAGAAAAGTTGCATACCGTTTTCATTTTGATTTAACAGAGCTTTGCATTCTCTTTTCACCTGGGAAGAACTACATTACATTATTCTACAAAAACATTCTCAGCCCAGGGCAAGTCTGAAAATAACATTTACATGTCCCTTTTGTGCCAATGCATGCAGAAATGATAATCTGTCTTCTGGAGAGAGAAGTGTGCTCTAGTCCTTTTAACACCTACACCACCTCCTTTCTAATAATATTTGTTAAATAATTCTTTGTGATAATTTCATCACATCTCCTCAGGAAAAGACATGATTTGACCTGGTATATGTTTTTGCCTATTATGTAGTATTATGTATTGCAGCCTTCTTCCATTTTAGGGGCTGTGCTTTGGGCTGATAAATTTTTTTTGGTAAGTTGCTGTCAGGTTTCAGCCCATTTAAAAAAAAAAATCTGTATTTTTAAGCACAAACTTCTTGAATTGATTTATTATTTTTTATTGGAGCTCCCAGCTTCATAGTTTTATTGGAGTTATTCTGTCATCCTTGATTTCTGTAGCCTTCGTTGTTCATATTCACCAACAGAAACAAATAATAGCTTTTTAAAAATCTTATGTCATCTGTAAAACTGGAGCTTTTTCATAGATGATGTGCATATCTGAGGAGCTCTTTTGTCTAGGAAGACAGAAATATGAAATAAGAATTAAAAGAATTTAGGAGGGAAAAATCTCATTAATGTAGACTGATTTTTCCCTGAAGAATATGACAGAGTCATGCTCCTCCTAACAATTAAAACTAGTTTGTCCTAAATTTCTAAGTGTGTTTTAAAAAATCCCAAAAACAAAACCATGTCTTTCTCCTGGCATTAACCTATTTTTAACCTATTACAATATGTTAAAATATTAAGTAACTGCCCTTTTTATAGCCCTTGCTGGCTCACTCCCATGATAAGAATGAGAAATACTGACCCTACTCACTCCAGGGCTGTCATTTGAGATGGAGAGGGCAAGAGTGGTGCAGACAGTTGGGTTTTATTTGCTGTTATGGGGAGAGCTGCTGCTCATAGCAGTAGGAATAACCTGTATTATTCATCATTTGCAAATGTTTCTTCCTGCTAAGTAGCATTTTTATAAGGAAAGTCACCTTCGGTTTTTCCTGGAGGTGACTGTGTGACCCATCATGTACTATGAAGAGCTGGATTCATAATGAGAGGATTTCCACCAAAATCTGGAAGGAGTGGGCAAGAATGCTGAGCTGATCATCAGTGATATATTTGATCAATCTGCAGAGAAGACGATTCTGTTTTTAAGGTAATAAAGAATGTGGTGTGTATAAAAGGTTTTAGTAATTCCTAAGCTGTAGTTTATTATTGTAAAGCCGTTGAAAAGTTCGTGTGTCTGATCATGATGTCTCGGATTAGACAGGCAAGACACCTTACAAAACCCTCCTTGTGATACTTACTTTTCAAGACACTGCCACATGGGCTTATGACTGCAGCACAGTGGATCTCAAGAGAAGTGAATAGAAGAATTTGCTTTCCAAAATCCAACTTTGCACGGAAAACTGTATTAGCTATTAAACCTCAGAGTTGAAACAACAAGATCATAGACTCCAAAAAACCTGAAACTAAGAAAAGAGAAATTCCTTGAGTTTTGAGGGCAAAGAATCTACTGCTGGGTTTTGGCATTCTTCTGCATTCAGTGGTTGGTAGAACAAAAAAAAAACTGTTGCAGGCTGTGTACAGAAGTAATATCCTGTGCAGTAAGGGGTCCTGCTGATTAACCCACAGTAAGAGCAGCTTTGAGGTGCTGGGTTGAGAATGAAGGGATTGGTAGAACCGGGTTTTTGTTTACGATTATTTTGACATAACAAAATCTATGAACTATTCTTCAGTTTTCTGTTCTCTTAATAAATAAGGTTTATAAGTAAATCTGACATGAGCCAAGTGCTCTGGTCTTAGGAACACAGGGAGCAGATAAACAGGCCAAACAGCAGACCACTGGGATCCCACTGCTTAACACTTTGGGCAGAGAATCTTGGAACAATTCAGACTGGAAGACACTCAGAGGATTTTAGTCCATTCCTCCAAATGATTTCCTTATGTTCTTTTCCTTCAGACTTTCAAGCAAGTGCTTACATGTAGCATCCATGCAAAGAAATTCCCTGCAGTTGCCATTAGTTGTACTTCAGTAGCAAGCTGGGAGGAAACTTTCGGTGAAATACTAGAGTTTAGACAGTGTACCAAATTCAGCCCTGGATTATATATTTTTTTCTGAAATGAATGACAATTCAAAACTTTTGGCAAAATCTGAACTTTGGAAACCAAATTTTCAGGATTCCTTTCTGCTGGACTTCTGTGCATATTGTGAAAAAATTACACTAAACCATTGTGAGGTCACAATACGAGTTTGTCTCTCCTTATGAGAGAAATGATCCCATTGTAAAACCAACTCATCTCACAGGGGTGTGGAAGAGAAAATGACATTTTCAAAGTGTCATTACTCATCTACCTTCACTCCTTTATTTTCTTGCTTAAGGTCTTTTCAGTTAGTAAAACCTGTAGATTCTGAAAGCAATATTGAGGAGAGAAACGTGAGATGGGATTATCTTGAAGAATAACCTTTGTCCAAAAAATTTATGTGACCATACTTCTTATGTAGTAATTATAGTAGATAATTATTGCTTTCCTTGGAACAGAAATTTATAGGTTTTTTTACAATCATCAGGACTTCATGAAACAATAAACTCTTCTGTTTCCAGTCCCATGTTTGTATAGAATAAATGGTGAATGCTGGTGGAAAATACGTAAAATGATGTGAACTTGGTGGAGAAAGGTTTATCATCTGTGACCTGTTCCACTTCTAAAGCAAATGCAAGTCCATGAAAATTACACGTTTCTTCTGGGTATTCACAGGTAGCCACCATTTTGGAAAGATTATCATGTTTTTCCTGGATTTAGTTACTGTCATCTGTTGAGCAAGTTTTCTTTAGTCGTTAAACAGTTCAGCCATCTCTCTTTTACATAAGGAAATTTTTACTCAAAACATTCTGTAACTTTAGAAGAGAGCCCTGAACACTTGCTGCAATCAGTCCCATCACTGTTTCCTGGTGAAGTCTCCTTTAGCACAGGGGCTGGGTTTTCTGTCCTCATTTCCAGTAGTTCAGGCAAGATCTAATTCATTAGAGGGTCATTTATGTTTTACTTATTCATAAAGGAAGAGCTGAGGCACCATCTTAGATAAAATAAAAAAGGAATTTTTGGAGAAAATACAGGGTCTATCATGCCCTATAGGACTTGGGTTTTGTTGTTTGCTTTCTATTTGTAGGGAGACATTCCTAAAGACTACTACGGAGTGATTATCTCTTTGTGTTAGGTCAACACTGTAATAAAAGCCCATTTAGAGATGCTTATTCTTGAATTGAGACTCCAGTGGCTTTTCTTTATGGATCTTTTCCTATTCTGACACAAACTTTCTATTCATTATTAGTAATAAAAGGAGAGAATACCTTGAAGGGGCACAGTGTCTGAGCAGGCATTAATTAATTATTGAGACTTGCCTACACAAAACTTAATTCCCTAGAACATAAACAAAATCCATGTACTCAACTTGCCCATTGTACAGAAGGATTAACAAGTTATTTATTAATGGACCCATCTGAAGTTGTGAGAAACACAGTGAGCGGTTTCAAGCACTCTCCAGGAAGTTTGGAATTTATTGGTGAAGAAAATGCAGTGTGGATAAAAGCACTCCTAGTGCTTGTGTTCAGATGTAGGAGGAATGATTTCTCATAATTTTTACTAAATTAAAGTTGCAGAAGACCCAATATGCGTTGACCTATTCACAGGCTGCCTGTGTGTGCATGCAGTGAGTGGATCCAGTGACGTGCCTCCTGACCCTGCCTTTGCAGAGACAGAGAAGATGATGTTTTCACATACTCAGCTCTTTGATTTCCTTTCCACTAGCCATAATTAACATTTATTCAAGCAGCATTAGGAAGAACATAAATATTTCAAAGAAGCTGATTACAGTATCCAAAACATCCTCCAAGCTATTCGTTTAATGAGGATGTGTTTTGTTCCTGCAATAGTGCAACATTAATTTCATCAAGCAATTAAACAAAACAAAACCAGATACAATAAAGACGTATTTTTTCTCCTGTTTACAAGAATGCTTACTTGAATTTCAGTGAGTTCCTTGCATAAAGGTGACCATCATAAACCATGCAAGCTTCCTATAAAACTCAGATTCAAGCTTGGAGAACTTGCTCTGCCAAAATTTGCACAAATATCAGCAGAAATATTATCTTGGTATAATATATAGTCTGAACTTAGTGCAAATGTACATTTTTGTTGGAAGTTGTATTATTTTTTCTAGTATATTACAAGGAAGATTACAGCTGTGCCCAAATCAGTTTACCTTATCCATGTATCAGGAAATGCAAAACTGCACTGATGCTTTTAGTAAAAAAGCATAGTCTACAATGAAATGGAGTTCATACTGGGTTGGAAGTACTGGAGGAGTGTAGCCTGCTAGGATTCAGACCATGTAACTCATGGCACAGATAGGACTGAATGTGTAATGGCTACTGCTTTTGCCCACTAGCATGAATCTGCTGAAAAAAATTTCATATTTCAGATGAAAGATTATCAAGCAATATAAATCCAAGCAAGAGAGAAATATTAGATTTTTTTTTTTTAATGGAAAATGGAAGACCAGAAGTTTTCTACCTGGAAATTTTTTCTCATTGTCTTCAAAATCTCCTAATATGTTTTTCTGCAAGTGGGCTCAGCAAAATTTTTCAGTTTGCAGTATTAAAACACACTGTGCAAAAATGCAACTTCTGGGTTAATCAGAACACTTTCAACTGAAACTAAAGTTTAATTCAAGATGCTTCTTTTTTTCAGTATTCTTAAAACACTCTGCACCATTCAACAGGTACAGAATATTTACAGATATCCTATGCTCAAATTATAATAGACTGTAATTTATTTTATTCCACAATCTATTAAATATTTAACAAGACTGTAATAATTAAAATGCATAACAAATTAAATCTTTCCTTAGGCTAAAGATTGGGACACTGATTCATGCATTTGAATCAAGATAGATTAGGGAGATACCTTTCAGCACTGATGACTCCTCATTTATGATAATTTCTCCAAATAAATGTGTTCTGCTTTTATTAACGAAAACCAGAACTAAATGCAACCCCTCAATTAAGATTGTTTTTAAAAAACTCTTTTAATTAGGTGGGTATAAATACAATCATACATACAAAATACAGGCTTCTTCAATTTATGTACTGGTCTGATAACTGGCTCTCCATTGGCATGAGGATTAGCTCTGTCCCCAGACATATAAAGGAAAGCTTTGTTACTGAATCTGATAGAGAAGATGTTCCTATTACTAAAAGAATTTTACAGCATCTTAGCATGCTGCTTGGCAAAGCTTTCACAATTTTGATGGCCTCTCAAAGTGTCCAGGGTGGCAGAGCCCACTTTGTTTCAGGTACAACTGAAGGTGAAGGCAAAGAGCAGACACCAACATTATACGGCTATAAATCAAAGTTTTGTTTTGTTTCACAGTAACAGCCACTGCTGTTGTCAGGCAGATTTACTCCACCACACACTATTTAGCCCCCAGTCACAACCCACTGAAATGGTAAAAAAGAACTGCCAGTTGCTTTGGAAAATGACAATCTCTAGTGTTGCACCATTGTCTCATTGCTGGACTGTGATGTACTAATTTCCTTTGACAGAAAAAAAGCAACCAAGAGAAAAAATAGGAGTGAATGGAAAAAGAAGGGAAAACAAATCATAAAGATAGACTCTAAATTGGGACCTGCTGTCCTGAAACCATCTCCGTAGCATTGGAGCAGCACCTCAGCTGCGCAGGATCTTCCTGGAGCAAATGGTGAGAAAGCAGAGACAGTCAGACACTGCACTGTTCTTCAAAGTCAGACCTTGCTGCTGGGCTTGGTGTGAGGAACAGGTCAGCACTAGCCTGAGCACCTTGTTCACTCTTGGGAGTGGCAATCATCCTTTGCTGGATCTGATAGCAGGAGGCACTGGCAGACTTGGGTAGCCACTCTGGTAAGCCAGAGCTTGCTGTGCTTCAGGGATGGCTGGACTAAACTGCCCAAGTGCCTTAACAGATTTGGAGTCCGTGTACTTCTGGCTGTCATATACTATAGTTGCTTTGGTTATCTACAGGCATAAATAGGGACCGAGGTCTGCAGCTGTATTATAAGTAAAATACCTTGCTAAGCACAGCAGTAGGATTTTAATCTCTAATATTACCATATCACTGAGTTCTGTTTCGTGGTGTGGCATTGTGCGTGTATTTAAGGCACACGAAAAGTCAGGAGGCTGTCACACCCCTGCAGCCGGGGAGTCTTCAGAAAATTCAGTGACCAGTCGGGGGGTGCCAAGGCAGAGGGGTGCACATCCCCAGAGCCGCCCACAGTTTCTCCCATATGCAAGCTCCACGAAATTTACTCCCGCGTTCAGCTAGCTGGGAACAAATCAGCTAGTGGGTCCGATTTCCCCACTTTAAATCACGCCTCTTCTCCCGAGTACACCGGGCTGGGACAGTGTCTGAACACCCTTTGCCACTCTCGTTTCATCACTCCGAACACACACGGCAGTGGAGGAGCAGTACCTTCCGCGCCAGGCACCGCGGCTCCTGCAGGGCTCCGGGGGATTTAAACACGGACTTGTTTTTAAGCAGGGGGTTTAATAAAGGGCCTGGAGCCCGGCCAGCGCCTCGCCTCTGTGCCAAGCAGGGGCACCCGCCGGCCCAGCACGGGTTCCAGCGGCCCTGCCCCGGGGCGGAGCGGGCTGAGTCACCTGCCGCCGGCCCCCGGGGGAGCGGGGCAGCCCTCCCCGAGCCGGGCTGGGGCTCGTCCACGTGTCGGCGGCATTTAAAAAGTTGGGGCAGGGAGCGAGGACATGCCCAGAAGAGCGGCTGGCAGAGCGGCGGCGCCGGGCACCCCGCGGACATGGGACACCTCTGCCACCACCAGCCCCCCGCGGCCACCCCCCAGCGCAGCCCGAGGAAGGCCGGAGACGGCGCGGCGCTGCCCGGGTCCCCGCTGCTCCTCCTCTTCGTCCTCCTCGCCTCCTCGATGTCTGCTTGCAAAGGTGAGGAGCATCCCGCTCGCAACCGCTTCCTGCGCCGCCAGCTCTGCACACGATTTGGGAGCAGGGTGCCCGCAGCCCGCCAGCCTCTCGGGCCGGCGGCAGCGGCGCGCCTGGAGCGGGGCAGGGATGCGCTGGAGCGCGCAGCTACTGGGCACGGTTTCGGGGATTGGTCTGGGGGGCTTCTTCCCGCATCCCGGTAGGATTACACTGTCCTGGCAAAACACTCCAGCAGCTTGGGCAGCAGGCTTTTGTTAAAAGAGATTTAATTTTTAGTATCATTTACTCTGATTTTAAAAAGGCAAGAAAAGAGACGTACATGTATCATAAAACTGCAGGAAAAATTAGGACCCTCTGGCAGTCCAACATGTAGCAATATTTATCCGGTGAGGAATCCTGAAGATTGCTATTTTTGTTGCAGGGAGCTCTTGTGAAACATCTAATGGGCTGTTTAACAAACCATACTCTTTACTCTATTTTCCCACCTCAGATAGATTAGCTGCTTATACCTTGCAAAGTAACATTACAAAAAGCTGTGCAAGGACTATTTCCATTTTGTTTATGTTATATGTGTGCGATTTGCTTTAGCTGTGAGGTTTTGTTCTGCTTTGTTGTGTTTTTTAAACCTCAATAATCAGAGAAATTGGATTACAGCATCCTTAATATTAGGTTAAAAATAAGTTCTGAAGATGTGGAAGAGGGGAGGGAACGAAGAGGAGCACAGTGAAGGGCAATGGCACACGGTATTTCATCACTGCTCTTACACAAATGATTGCCAGGAGCTTGTTTAGGGAGAGCAGTAGAGGGAAGACAAGATGTAAGAAGTGAGTCCCAGGCTGTGCATCTGGCATTCTACAGCCTTGAAAGAAGTTGAATTTCCTAAAGATGGCAGAATTGAAGGATAGGAGAGCAAATGGGTTGTGGACAATGTTGATTTTGTGGAAGGATTTCTTCCTCCATATTTCCTTTGAATAGAACTCTTCTTCAATAGCACACACTTCTTTCTTTCTCTCTCTCTCCTCTCTCCTTCCTCTCCCTCCTCTCTCTCTCTTGCTTTCTTTTTTTTTTCCCTTCCCCCTATGGTTATTTTGTGTGTATTGCAAAACAACTGAATGTTTCACTGTGTGTGTTGTTGGGTAAATGAATGAAGTCCTGTAGGTACTGCAGCCCTATTCTGGGTGGGGTGATGGAGGAACACCGCTCAGTCCTCAGAGGAACACAGTCCTAGGTGCACAAAACAGATGGGATTGCACATGAAATAAACATTTTTGAATACGTGGAGAAGGGTAAAGGAAAGTGAGGAGTGGGTGAAGTAATTTCTCTTCTCTGTCCAGAAGTTTATGCTACAGGCCAAAAAAAAAAAAAGGAGAAAGTTATAATATTCAGGCTTTCTTGCTTGGTGCCCTAAGGTTTACTAATTCATGCTAATGAATCTCTTTAGCTCTCCCTGAAAAGGCTTGGGAACCAGGCAATTGCAGAAGCAGTGTTCAGAGATAGGCAGGCAATGCTTTGCTGGGGAAGGTGTGCTAATTTGAAGTGTTGCCCGGTTCTACTCTTTGCAACTAGGATACTAGTCCCAGGTAAAACTCCACTTTGAATACACTAATTTAAGGGCAGAAGACAAAGTAAGACAACTGTAACACCTTTAATTTATTTGGCATTTTTCCTTGAAATGAAACAAATAATTGGAAATCAGTTTCCTTGTTATGTGAACAACTCAGAGATTTAAAAAAAAATCCCACTTCTATATAGTGTGAAATTAAGAGCCACTCTAATTCTTTTTTTTGGCACAAAGCAAGCATCCATAATAATTAGTCAGCTTAAGTCTGTGCCGGTACAAAAACATGGTTTGAAATCCATCCCTTAATGCCTGGAACTAACTACTGTTGTGATTATTGTTATTAGGGGTAAATGCAAAACAAGTAACATGATGGGCATTTATACCCTCCTCACTGGACATTCTAGCTAGGTCTACCTTCACCTCTTTTTTGTTTAATTTGGTTCAATTCTTTAAAAAAACGTGACCACATGTAATTTTACACTGCCTGGGAGGTTATAAAATCTCTATAAAACTGAGGTCTTTAAGAACAGGGTATAAACTGGCTAAGTGTGACTCATGGGCAGCAACTTTGGGCAGAGATATAAATTAGATGACTTTGAAGGGTTTCCTGCAGTGCTAGGCATGTATAGATAAAGCATCATACCCTCTCCAGCACCATTTTCCCTCCCATGGGAGTTGCAGCTCATCCCCTCACTGATACCATTGTGTGGTGTCTAGTGTACTCACAATTCAGTGACACTCATTTCTCTTATTTACAGAGACTCTAACAATACACTGCTATCAGAAATACGCTGCCAGGTAAAATAACAATGTGGTAAGAGGGATACTCTGGACATTGAGTTGGAAGGGACCCTGGGACAGTGACTTCCAGGTCTGCATCCTGGGTGGGAAGAGATAGTGAAAGGAGCTGCCCCAAGTTAAGCACAGCTTCACTGCATCATCATGCAATTAATAACACATTTAATCTACTGAGGGACCAAGCTTTTCCACATCACATATGCAAGACAGAGGAAACAAAGCCAGTTACACATGTACTGCCTCCTAGCTTCTCAAAACACCATGTTCATATCAAGGGCACTATTTATATGCAATCATACGTTACACAGTGCATGTCCAATTCTGCAGCTGTAGCATACATGAAGGCAAGAGCTAGGGTCCAGATCCACAACTCACAATGCATGCACTGGAGGTGAGCAGAGCTCTCAGAAAGCTCGAGGTTGTAGGCACTGGAATGTGATTTTCTGAGCAGGTTTCAGTGAGACCTAAGCGACTTCCACACTGTTTATTGCTAAGACATGTGAGTGTCCATATCTGCTGTGAACTTGTGAACAATGTCCTGCTATGTTGCTGAAATAGAGCAGGCAAAAACTACCAGACAAACCACAGAACACCCAGGGTCACGGGCTTCCTAGGACCAAGCAGCTCTTGGACTCTGCAGTCAATAGTTGTGCTAGGTATCTCTGACATGGGACACTTACACAAATGACCTTTGCTGTACAGCATTGCTGAGCATGGTTTGTATTTCCAGGTGCACCGATGCCATCCCAAGCACTCGAATCTGATAAGGATTTGCAGCTGTTGAAAGAGGTAAGCATCATCTGCCATGTGGTACCCTCCCATTTCTTCTGTGCCCATCCTTGCTACAGTCCCACCTTACTATCCAGTATTTCTCATGCACAGAGTTCAGCTGTGTTTTCTTCCAGTGTCTTCCTGTATGTCTCCTATCCTGACATCAGCAAAGAGGTGAAATATCTAATTTTCCAGATATTTTGAACAGCTGCTTCAGGAAGATGTTGCGACAGACTGTTGAGATGTCCTTCTGAGAAGAGATTGTCTTGTCTCAATGGAGAGCTATGTTTGATAACAGTTGTCACTTAACTGTCAATGACCAGGCAGTCACTGTCCCTGGAGGCATCACAGTGTCCCATCTGGTAGTTTTATAGTCTGTACATGATACACAGGAATTGTTTTCACTCATCCAGTCTTGCCTCTTGCATCGTCTGTTCTGCACACAAGGCTGGGACACTGTTCAATCCTATCCTAGCCTCTCAATTTACTAGGTAAAGGACAATGTACTGTGTCAATTAGCACCTCTAACATTTGGCTACTGATTGGTATCATAACTTCCACTCTTATCTCTGAAATGAACATTTGTTTTGACTCTGGACTGTGACGCACATGTTAACGCAGGCTCTTCCCCGCCCTTTTGGAGCAGATGGAGTGGCAGGGCATAATGCGTGGAGAGGGTTTATCTTGCAACTTGCATGCCCTGGTGTTGCTGCAACCTTCAACTATTGCGTTGACATTTAATTTAGTAGCTTTTGACAACACTGGAAAGCAAGTGGCTCATCAGGGGGGCAGATGCAGAGAGTAAATTTCTTCTGATTGAGACCATTACAGGAGACATTCCGCTTACTGTCATCTCCCCATAGTTCATACTGGAGATAGTGACTCAAAACCTAACCTATTTCGAGACTGGCACTTGCATGAGCCCTAGTGATATTTCTCTCCCAGGAAAAAATGGTCTCTTGGGAAGTAAGATCCCGATAACTATAAGGAATTTTTGAAAATTAGTTATTTATGTTCTGGATTAAAAAGTTGCTTTATACATTTCTGCATGTCTTGTTAACATTTTCTAGCTGTAAGATTTGTCCCTGTGGTGACTGGAAACCAAGACAAAGGTCCCGTTGATTTCAGTGAAGAAAGCAGTATGCATAAGGTGCTAAATTTTGTAAAATTTTGTAATAGAAGCAATATAAACGTTACCATTATAGCTAGAATTATGCTGGACTGGAAATGGTCTAAGGAAAAAGAATTAGATATATAGGTATATACCCTAAATCAACCTATTTACTCACTCATCCTCGTTCACCGGAATTTCTTAAAGCGCAAATAATAATTCTTCCCTCTGCCACTTTACTAGTCGATCATTCAGGAGAAACCCTGCCTCTAAATAAACCTTGTATGGCTCTGAGTTTATAAATATGAGAACTTTGTAACTAAGTGTTTTGTTTCTTTACTTGTTTCTTACTTCCTTTTGTTTCTTTACATTATTTAACCAACACTAAGCAACTTGCAATCTTCTACTCTCAGGCCACATTTCTGAGACAGGAGAGAAAATTTTGGAGAAGATGCATAAAAGACAGAAACTATTCATTTTTTTAAAAGGAATTAACAGAAATTGTGGCTTTTCCTTAACCCTTGCTTTTTCTGCGAAGGTTTTAGCTGAAAGATACCATTGTGTTGAACACAAAGCAGTCTCTGGCTTGTTCTGCTACTGAATTATGGTAGTTCTCTGAGTCAAGTAAATAAACAAATAAAACCCAAACACAAACAATCCCCGAGGGGAAACAGCACTCTTTTTAACATAAGCTTCTAAAATTACTTCAGCTTAATTTTATCTCATTCATTGCTGACTTCTTCCTCTATGCCTTCTTACTCTGAAAGTAGTGAAGCTGAACTAATACACTCAAACACATGCAAGATGAAGGAAGAAGAGAAAAGAGAGGCTGCATTACCAACAAAACCTATTTGAAAAGGGAATTCTGTGAGCTATTAGTTTTCCCACAATGTCTGCTAATGCTTTCTCATAGACTGTCTCTGAAGAAATGAATTATCTCCTGTCCTGAAGCACTCAGATATGCATTTTTTTTAAATTTCTTTTTTCCTTTAATGTTTTCATTGCTAATGAGTGCCATTTAGGGCTTTTTATCTATAATAAAATTGCAAGGACAATTGCATTGCCTGCTCTATTAGAAAAAAAAAACAACAACAAACCACTATGTTTTTTGTGCAGCCTGTGAGCAACATGAGTGGCAAAGATTTTTTTTCATCTAACACTATCAAATATTACATGAAAAAAATAGCATATACTGATGGAGGTTAGTATTGATACAACTTTAAAGTTATTTAATAAAATTTTACGTTGATTTTTGTTATCATTATTAAACTGTGCAACTTCAGTTGCAGCATTGGAGACTTTTCCTTACAGAATACTCAGAGCTTTCAGCACTGGTAATATTATTTCTATGAACTCAAATACCTTTTATTTCATTTCTTATCCCTTCTCTATTAATAACTCCACTAAAAATTAGTCAGCATTACAGTATTCTTTCATCTTGGAAAAGAGACAACAGAAGGAGGATGTAGTTAATACAAGGTTATGAACCGTAGGGAGAGGATGGGTAGGAATCACTTGTTCAGTACTTCTACCAAGACAAGATTATGAAAGCACTGAATGAAGAGAGCTTTGGAAAGACTTGTGAAGACAAACAGTAGTGGTGCTTCACACAGTGCTTAGGAAGCTGCTGGCAAAAATTGACTGGTGTGCATGAGATGTGCCAGCACATATCATAAGCGCTCCAGGGATGCGTGTGTCATACACCTGCAGGGATGCTGTAATCCAATTGAAAGAGTTGTGTTTGAGGATTGATCCTTGAATCCCTTGCCTTAGTTTTGTCATTTTCTTCTCAGTTTTGTAAAATTCAAAGATATTGCAGCAGAGATTCAAATTCATAGTTCATGCCCCAGATACTTACAACCACAACTTAAAATATGACTTAGTCTGAGAAGTTTGCAGTTAAGAGGGGTATGCGGTTGGTAAGGGACTAAAGGTCACAGATATGTAGGTTTGTTCAGATCAAGCAAGTGTTAAGTTTGTTGTTGTTGTTGTTTTCTTTTTTATGTGGTTAAGGCCCTTCCCCCTTTGAATGTAAAGTGTTTAATGAATGGACGTACAAGGATGCCTTACAGTAGACAAGCTTGCCATGCCATTAGTGTGCTTACCTTTTTCTGAAAATATACATATTTCACTTGTTTTTATTACTCTGACTTCCTAAAAAAAGTGTGTGAACTCTTACAGATAGACAATGCATGTTCTGCTTACCTGTCCACAGATTCTCAGCCTCAGGTGAGTCAGACAGAGGTAACTCTGCTATTTTGATACTGTTTGTTATATGTAGTAGAATTGGAAGTGTGATACCTGAGTTCCTGTTTTCTTTGCATTAGGTGTCCAGTACACTGGAAGAACTTTGTTTTTTGGTCATGGGATTTCTCCAGAAACCACAGGTAACACACACAAAAGAGTGCTTAGCATTTTCGAAGCCTGATCTCTCACGGTGCCATTGTCTACAATGAATTCTGAGGACCCAGTATGCTAAGTGTCATTCAGAGCTGGAAGTGTTTCTATCAATGTTTACCCTGAAATGCTATGTGTCAGAATGTAACACCTTGTAAAGACAGCAGGGATACATCAATGTTTGGAAAATAATCTCCAGGTTGGGTGCAAGGTGTTCGGTGTTTTTATTGCTCTAGATTAGAAAAACTATGACTTCTCAATAGACAAAGAAATTTACTTAGGAGAGTCTGGGGATGTACAAGGGAACATCTGCTAAACACATCTAACTCTTCTAGGCCAGAGTAATCAATGCTCTCTACAGAGTTTGAGATGATTAGTTACACTGATAAGCAAAGACATATAATACATCTGCCAAGGAAGAATATTTCAACCCAGTGCTGAAAAGATTATGTATATAATCAAAATTATCCATCGTTCTTTTTATTTTAATGAATAAAAGCCTCTCTACCAACTATTATTCCCACAGGCTTTAGATGAGAAAGACAACACCAAAAGGGTAAGATGTCTACGTATGTCCTACAATCACACTAAAAAAAGGCAAGAAAAACATGACACTCTTGCCCTGTTTTTTAATAAAACCCCACTTTTAATTTTTTCAAACAGTTCTTATTTCATTATTCTAAGACTCATGACTCGGGCAACTCAGACATCATGGTAAGTGGCATAGCACCTCCTTGTGAGTGAGTACATGTGTGCTTGTATATAACACCAAGGCAATGTTCCTTTTTGCAGTAGTCTCGCCAACTGTATAGCAAGCTCAGGACTGGGAGCTGCATGTTTAAAGTACAGAAGATGTTTTAATAATATGGGAGAGGATCATCAGTACTGTACAGGTGTGGAAAAAAAATCCAACAAACTCAACCAAACATTCATGGAATCTGAACTGAATCTTAATCTTGTCGTTTCAAATTTTAAGAATGAGATCAAATACTTTTTCAGGTTTTGGAACATAGCACAGGCAGTGAAACAATGTGGACTTACAGGAGCTGAGAATGTGCCCATAACTATTAGATGCTCTTAAAGCATTTTTATTAATTATTAATTAAACTGTATTAATTCACTTGCATATGTCATAAATATGTAGGAGGCAAAATAGTATTTAAGTCTCACTTGGACTTTTGATTATATTTTGAATGGAAAGTAAAGTTTAAACCACAGCCAAGAATCGTTGCTCTAAAAGTATTGTCATAAACCAACAAGTCGAGTACATGTGATCCATTCTCGCTTTTGAAGTGCAAACATACTCTGTTATCTGCGTGCATCTATGCACCATAGGATTTTGAGAAAGTTAAACATATTCATGTTTTCTTGTTTCCTAACAATCATTCTTACATGCCAATGTCCATTTTTGCCTTGCTCTTTACATTTCTCCAGAAATATGTGGTGTATTTCCCAGAAAGTGGTATTGCTCATATTGGGGTCAATGTTTTCATGCTAGAGCTGCTTTGGAGGCTTTAATGGTAATTAAGGCACAGTGAAATTAGCTGTTTCTGCTGCTGCTCCTGCTTCAAAGGTTACTGCATCCTACTTCACCACCATCCTGAGTACCTTCGGCACTGCCCCCAGAGATTACCGCTTTCTCACTTCTTTTGGTTTAGCTGTTCAGATGATTATTTTCTAGCCATTCTTGGAGATACTAACTTAGGTGAGATCCATCATTCCTCAGCTTTACAATCTCTATAACCACTGGCTGCAAGACAGAGCCCAAGTGGATAGCTGGGATGTCCATTAACTCCTTCAGTCACATCCTACTTTTTTTAGGTATTATGATTGCCTACCTGAGGCAGATAGCACAAAATTGGCAACAAATAAGCAAGTTCTTTTACCTATTAAGTACAATTACACTTTGGTAACTCTGGTTACTCCATACATTACAATTCTTTTAATTGCATTACTTTTGTAGTAAGTATTGTATAAAAAATGCATTATTTTAAAAATTATATTTATATGAGTTGAAGATCTATATTGGTTAATGTAACACAGATTTTTATACTTCATGTCTTGCTGTGGACTCCTCTCCAAAACCCCACTCAGTTGTGTTTTTCCAGGGTGAGCACGTAGGCTGCACACAATGGCACTGTGCTTAACTAGGCTGTCTGCAAGCTTAAAGTCTTGTTGAACACAAGGAATTTCATGATTGGAGCTTAGATAGGGTGACCAGTGCCATGGTTAGAAATGTCACTTGAGAATGGATTTCTACCATACACTGTTCTCTAGCAAAAAACCCAAATTTTTTTGTTGCCACTTATTTTGAAGTAAAATGAAATTTTCAGTACAACAGAGGTAGAAGCTGCTAATTTCCACAGTAGAAAATTGTAGAAGTGTTAGGAGGAATACTGTATGGAAATATTCTCAGTACCACTCACAGAGACCGATCAAAGTTTGAATAATTCCAGGAGTCTGTAAATGGTTCTGGACTTTCAATTAGTAAAGGTAGGATGTATAGCTTTTCCCTCCATCACTCTGTGTAGTGTAAATATAAATGTTGATACCTGTTTGTTGTCTAGTCAAAATGTTAAAAAAAATAAGTTTCTTGATTAACATCTTCAGTCCTTTTTTGGTTGATGTTTGGTCCATAAGCCAATATTGCAGACAGAGACTTTTTTTGCATCATAAGGGCCAAATGTCACTGTTGCTCATGTGTGTGTGTTCGTGTCCTCTCAGTCGTCTGTCCTGCATCCTTTACTGCAACTCGTTCCTCAGCTTAATGAGAGAAGACTGAAGAGATACAAACTGGACGTATGTAAACTTAAACTCTGCATGCTTGTGTTCTCACACTTTGTAATTCATTAGCTTTTCTAAAAATGCCCTTGTAGACCTTTCTGCTTACACATTTTGGTTGGACTACCCAACTCTTGGTGTCACAGAATGTGCTTCAGGAAGGGTTATCTTGCTGCTGATCTTTTTTCTTCCTCATATTGGGAAAAAACCCAGAACCTGCTGCACATAAACACATCCACCTCTCTCCCTGACTAGATAAGGAACTGAAAAGGTGGATGGGTGAAGGAGGAAACATGCTCTATTAAATTGATTCTTTCCTCCCAGTTTGGAACAACACCAGATTTTTTCATAGCTTTGACTTCTCTTGAGCTACAGCTTGCCTGATAGGATACGATCTAAGAAAGAAGACTCGAGCATTTTCTTGGCAGACAATCTAAGAGGCTGAGCAAAATACTTTCTAGAGGGCAGGCATTAAAATAAAACTCTGAGTAATCATACATCTTCATGAATACATATTTTTCTGTGTACAGATATACATGCAGGTTTGTGAATAAACATGCATATTTATTACGGCAGGTATTTATTTCTTTTTAGCATCTCAAAACTCTTGGAAGTTTAGAAGGCAGGTGTTACAAAAATGACAGATTCTTAGCTTCAGCTGTTTTCTAATATCAAACTTCTGACATGAACTCAAACAAGAACACTATTTAATCTTTAAGAAGTGTCTGACTGTAAGAGGAAAATTACATATTAACATAAATCACAATTTCTCACTACTAATTGTACTCTTGATACCTTTTATGTTCTAGATTAATTTCCTAATCTTGCAACAGCTGCCTATTTTGTTCCTGTTTTCACACGTTGTTCACACATTGAATAGAAAAAGTAGAAAAAAGTGACATATGAATACCATAAGACATTTAAAAGGCAATGTAAAGAAAAAATTTTATCCTTTTGAAATAAAAAAAATATAGTAGTGATCAGATTATAAATCCAAGATGTGTCTTTCAAACCCAGGTAATGCTAGAATGAGAAGAACAATATAAATAAAAATCATACAGATGTTTTACATACAGCAAGAAACTGAATGTAATGCTATATGGGGTGAACTTAAGAAAGAA
Source organism: Edolisoma coerulescens (assembly GCA_013397115.1). Taxonomy (NCBI): domain Eukaryota; kingdom Metazoa; phylum Chordata; class Aves; order Passeriformes; family Campephagidae; genus Edolisoma; species Edolisoma coerulescens. Next base: position 384,032 of record VWZW01001322.1, read on the forward strand.
TTAAAATCAAGGCTTAAAAATGATATATAGTTTTAAACCCTACTTTCTTTGAAAGCTTCCCTGGATTGAATCTACTTCTGTAGTTCTGAAATGATGGGAGTCATCCTGTTTTACATAATTCTCACAGCATTAGAATAGAGCATGAAGTGATTCCTTTCTGTGATACTTCACCTTATGATATTTATCCAAGGGATCTCAGCATGCCAGTTTTCAGTTGAGAAATACCCTCATTGCTAAATAAAAGCCATCTACATTTTATGCTCTGGTTAGGCATAACACTGAGACTATTTTGTTTCTGAAATTGTCTCCCCACCTGCAGGACAGACACATCACTCCTATCTGATACTGACAGAAGCAAATAAAATACTGTTATTAAGCTAATGTGCTCTGTAATCATGAAGGTCTCATTAAAGCAACTGGATACTTCATGTTTTGTACTTGTTACGTTTAATGGAATTTCTGTTTTCTTCATCATTTGTTACCCTCCTTGCTGTATGGATCACTAGACAGTTGTTTCACCCTGTGTGCAGCACAGACAGGACAGACTATCATAAGCACTGCTCTTTGGGAGTTAATGTGAGAGGGGTGGTTATGGTACACTTTTGGGAACATTCTGGGGTCTCATTCCTGGGAGCAGCCCAAGTATTTCTGATATTTAAGCTTTGCATTGTTGTTCTCCTGCAAGATGCAAAAAGCAACTCTATCTGTAGAGACTTGGCCACCATGAAGACAGTGGTTGTGCCCGGGTAATGAAACCTGGAAAATCAGAGGCAAAGGCTGTTCATCATTTCTAGCACCATACTAAAGCAATCTGACCTGAGCTAAAACTTCAGGTGGAATTTGGCCCAAATCACATGTTTTCTGCTATTTTTACGTGATAACATAAACTTCTTGTCACTGACATGAAGAGAAATGCACATAAATCATTTAAGGAGTAAGACTGTATGTAGTTCTGAAGAATTACTTTTTATATGTACATAAAAAACCTCTCTTGTATGTAGCAATTTACAGCTGTAGATATAATTTAAAATACTTTTTTTTTTCAGGAAGAACTTCAAGGACCTGGAGTGATTCAAAGTAGAGGCTACTTTTTCTACAGGGTATGGTTGGTTTGATTTTTTTATTTTTGTGGTGAGAATTTAAAAAAAAAAAGTAGAGAAACGACTGAATTACAGAAAGAATTACTGTGATTGAGGAAACTTTTTTCCAGTAAGAGCATTCCATCCTACAGGACTTCTCCAGGTCTGCTCCTGACATTTTCTTGGATTAAAATAAAGGCATAGTAGGATTTTTTTTTTAATCATGTTCCTAGGTTTGTGTATACATGATACCATGCTATACCTTAAGAAGTCATTGATTATTTCATATCTAATTGTCAGAAAAAGTTCTAGAAAATATGGCATCTTGGAAAATCTTCATAAAGCATTGTTCAACAGGGTATGTTTACACACGATATAAATATGATTCCATGCTTACACACTGTGCTAGGTCTGACCTTGCCATTTTCCTTGTGTTTTGGCCAAGTAAGGTAAGAAACTAGATACAGAAATTCTCATGAGACCGAATGTACCGTGTCCATCTTTTACGCCATAGAGCCTTTTTACTTCACTTTAGCAAAATTGAGAAGGTGGCAAGTCAGACTTAAGAATAATTCTCTTAATTTTGGTTAGTATTTCTACTTAAATAAGAAAGTGGCTAATACCTTTAAATAAGAATGTGGCTAGGTTGTATTCGATGATCTTAAACGCCTTGTTTGCAACCTAAATTATTCTATAATTCTAAAGAAAAGACCACAAGTTTGTATAGTTACATTTCTTATGTATCAGGCTTGGATCCTTAGAGTTGTTATGACAGGCCAAAGTTATGGGTACTATTAACATTGGTGCATTTATGCTTCCAGAGTAAAAGGCAAATCCTTATTAAGCCCAGGAAGAAATTTTTCATCAACTTTGATAGAAGTTGTATCAAGTCCTTCACTAATTCAAAATATTTCTGAAAAAACATCACAGTGAAAAGGGAGAACATCTGCCCATATCAAAGAATGCAGTCTAAAAAGAAAATAATTCAGAGTGACATGTATTTGTTTGTTAATAGCAACAAACACTTAAAATGCAATAACAACAACAATCAGAAAGGACATTTTAAGAAAATGCAAAAAGAATAAGGGTTCATGATCTCTTGAAGTGACTGCTTACAGCTTTCTCCCCCTTATAAAATCATACAAGATAGACAATTCATTCTTCAATCGATATGCAGTAAACTTTAGTGTATAATTCTCCTCCAGAGGTAGATACAGATTAAACAACAACTTAGGTCTATCTTTGATGATAATCACAATGACACTATTGAGAAATGTACCAATTTTTATACACACTGAGTTGTTTGGGGCTTTGTTACTAAATTCTGTCAGTTTTATAGAGCACATATTAAATATTTGTCTTTCAGCCACGTAATGGAAGGAGATCAGTGGATTTTCGCTAAGGAGGTATTTATTTAATACTTTTAATCATGATCTACATGTAAATTAGTTAATTTTTATCCAAATAGACCACAATATTTTTGTTGAGAAGTTGTCTCAGAAAGCCTTTAACTGTGTAATTGACTTAGATTTCCACCCACAAACTTCTCCCAGATGTGTTTAATACATTCGTCTTTAGATGAAGTGAACAGAAGTTGTAGGTACTCAGTTCCCAGAACAGACAGCACACAGGTGTTTCAGGCAGCAAGAAATGGAAAATATCCCACGTTTGTAAACAATTTGGAAAGTACTGATGATGATAAGTATATCTAAGAAAGAACTGAGTCAACTACCTGTCAAATGAATGCTGAGAAGTAAACTGACATCCTGAAGATAATCCCTTAATCTTACAAAGATAAAAAACTCACGCTGAAACTAAGTGCAAACTTCAGGATTTAATTTCGATGCACTCAACTATTTGAAGAGATATAAAAATGTAGACCAATAGTATCATGCTCTCTTTTCTAATGTATTTTACACTGCCATCATATTTTAAGTGTTATATCCAACTTAGTGTTGTATCAACAGCTAATTCTTTATGTTATTTTTCAGGATTTTACATTCCCGACTTAGAACTAAAACTGCAGGAATGCTGAGTACATGGACATACTGTTTTCCTTACAATAATTATTCATTATTAATGTACAATTTGAAATCACTCGAATGTAAATGTTCTTAAACCAGATTCTGTTAAGAAGTTCTTTACTTTCTTGATTATATTAAAAGCATATTAAAATTATTTGTTTCCTAGTGTTATGATGTTTACAACCACATGTAAAAGAGTCAGTGTTTGCATGCAACAGACATTGCCTCTAACAACACTGTTAAGCAAATTTTCCCTTCTAAATAAAGGCCCTCAGCCAGAGAGTTGTTTTAATGACAGCGTTAGCAATACGGACTACCTCATTTTTTCTTGAATACATCGTGATTTGTGTGTTTCACTGGCTGAAAAAAACAGATGAGAATCCCTTTTCCCTTAATAAAAAGAACATGAACAAGTTGCATGTTTTGAAGAAATATCTTGACTTTAATTCAACTAAAATATAATGGCATCTATTTTTAGCTATTAAGAACACAGATGCACTATGGTTCCCATTCAGAAGAAGACTTAATTGCAACTGGGATTACAATTTGCTTGAAAACTCAACTGCTTTTGATGGACACTGAAAGAAACTCTACTCAGAAGCACAAGTTAGCCTCACAATCTTCCCAGCTTCTCTCTCTGAGTTTATTTTCACACCCAAATTGTGTTAGATGATATTGTTGAGGTCGTAATTATATTGAAAATAACTAATCATTCAGAACTAGATGGTCTTTAAGGTCCCTTCCAACCCAAACCATTCTGTGCTTCTATGGTTCAGTTAAGAAGTGGATTAAAGTTTTTAACATTGTATTGGCTGGTCATGGTTTGAATTGGCCTCAGCATTACTACTCCTGCTTCTGCAATTTGGGATGAGCAGTGAAACTTCAGAAGGTAGCTGGAAAAACTATGGCTTCAGAGGAAGCCATATTGAGAAGACCTTTTCCTCTTCCTGCCCACTTGTTTTTGTTCTGCAGTTCACTGTGTCTCCAGTCGAACTGGCACAATTACTTGTGAACAGAGCATCCAGTTACATATGACCCCTGCTCAGAACTAGCGCAGGGCCTGCTGCAAAATACCTTGTATACTGCATTGAATTAAAGCAGGTTATTTGTTTTAAGCTTTTCTCAGAAGTGCCTTACACCCCAGGGCTGACAGCTCCCACTCCAGCAGGCAGGATGTGAGCAGCCCATGGCTGACGGGCAGGGCAGGGAGTGGGGTGGCTGCCTTTGGTCACCCCAAACCACCACCTGGGGCAGGTCACTCTTTGACATTTGGTTCTTCTGGATTTTGTTAATCTTCTGTTTGTTGGGTTTTGAGTTTTTTCCTTTTCTTCTGGAATAGTTTTAAGTGGGATCAGTTTTCTCAGCAGTAACCCATGAAGGATGGGCTGGGTGGCTGGGGTTGCCCTCACACCTCCTTCAGCCTGCGTGAAGGGAGGCAGTGCCCCGGGGCAGCCATGCAGGCGGCACCGAGAGTCACTGCAGCCCTGAGCTGTGCAGGGCAGGCAGCAGCTGAGGCTGAGCGCCATGAGGGACTTGGGTCAGAGATACTGAATGGAATGACACATTAAGAGATTTTGGAATTTTTCCTCCCAAAGAAAAACTGAAAGATTTGCATATGGGGTACATGCCACCTATATGAAGACAGCATGCCATTAAAGAAGAAAACTGTATTTTAGTGCTGGAATCAAAATGTTCAGAATTTTTAATTGATTACACAATTAATTTGACTATTATGAGCAAAATACATTTCTGCTTCTAGCGTAGCACTCATTTCTCTACAATATGGTTTCTAAATATATTACTGTAATAAAAACGCAATTTATTATGAATTACTATAGTAATTACTATGGTTTCACTATATCATACATTACAATTTCTGTGCTGTAATGGTGGTAGCTGAAGAACAACAGAATCACAGAACAGGTCAGGCTGGGAGGGACCACAGTGGTCATCTGGTCCAACACCCCCCCTCGAGCGTGGTCATCCTAGAGCATATGGCGCAGGATTGCATCGAGACAGTTCTTGACTATCTCCAGAAAGGGAGACTCCACAGCCTTTCTGGGCAACCTGTTCCAGTGCATGGCCACCTACACAGTAAAGAAGTTCTTTCTCATATTCAAGTGGAACTTCCTGTGCATCAGTTTCTGCCCATTGCCTCTTCTGCTATTGCACAGCACCCCTGAAAAGAACCTGGCTCCATCCTCTGACATCCTCCCTGCAGACACTTTTAGACATTGATGAGGTCCCCTCTCAGTTTTCTCCTCTCGAGGCTGAACGGGCCCATTCCCTCAGCCTTTCCTCATAAGAGAGATGCTCCAGTCAATAAACTTGTGTGGTTTTAAAAGCCAGCTGTGGATCCCTAATAAACAGCTATTGTGTTTGGTTTGCTTCTTACTCAAGGTAGATTTTAATGGCTTTTCTATTTCTGACTTCATGAAAATGTTCATTTGAAGTTTATATTGAAGGAAGGCTCAGGGGAGACCAAATCAATGTCTATAAATACCTGAATGGAGGGTGTAAAGCAAAAAGAGTGAAGGTGTTTCCAGTGGTGCCCCGTGACAGTACCAGAGGCAGTGGGCACAAACTGAAATGCTGGAGGTTCCCTCCAAATATCAGGAAACACTTTTTTACTGTGAGGGTGACTAAGCACTGAAATGTTGCATAGTCTTCTTCCTTGGTGATGTTCAGAAGCTGTCTGGACATGGCTCTGGCCAGCCTGCTCAAGGCTGATGCTATTTGAGCAGGAGGGTTGAATCAGGTGACCTCCCTTCCAAGCCCAGCCATGCTGCAGTTCTGGGATTCTGTGATATACAGCACACCGTTCTTAGGCATAACTGTGACACAATCAACATTATTCAACTATTCAACAGGAGTACACCAATCATTTTACTTACAGTACCGTACAGAGTCAATGTGTTTATGAATTCGAGTTCAGAAAACTTTGGCACCTTGTACCAAGACTTTAGCAATTGTTGCTATACCGGACATTCATGTGTATATTTTTGTACATATTTTACAAGGTACTCTGCTGTGTTCTGCACAGCATTGCATTCTAACTAAGAAAAATGAGACATGCAGTTTACACAAAATAAAAAAGCTAATGTGATCAAAACATTTCCTCTGTCTAGATTCTACCTGCACTTACTGCTGTTGCATTGTTAAAATGACTAAAATAATTCTATGACTAACACTGTGTATCTAGTGCTGTACTGTCAGAGAAAGAAAGTAATTCACATAAATATGTGGAAGTTGTGAATCAAAACCATCACGTATTGTTGCTAGAGTATAATAACATTGTACATATATTATTTAATTTTTTTTTGTGAAAAGCAATTCTACTGTGGCTTTCAGTTAGTGTAATTAATAGCTGCTTCTAGTTCAACAAATTTCAGTAAAGTAAAAAAAAATTTTCCTTTCCTACCTTGCAAGTATTTTTATAGATGAAGACTGCCACCTACTGATTTTACATTTCAGTTTTCATTAATTTTTTAAAAACTGTCTGGTAAACACTAAGTACTGTAATTCGTCCTTAAACTAATCTCATTTTCAGAATCACACAAATATTTAGTATCTGCTCTATTGTTTTCTTGCTTCATCTCAAATGATAAATGCTTGTACAATATGTTTGTTACTCAAGTTTCCCAAATCTGGTGCTGATGAATTAAGAAAATTTATTTTAATGTTATATTATTCAATAAAGATTGGCATAGAAGCCTTTCTAGCTCTAAAATTATAAGACCTCAAGCTCAAGAGTTACTCAAATAATTTAAGCAATTGAGATGCACTAGATATTATTTTAAAATGCATGTAAAATGTTCCAAAGATGCTTATTATTATTTTTATTTTCTAATTAGGCAGCAACACTTACAGGAATGGAAGTGCCTTCAGAGGAGGCAAAAGTATGGGAAGCTAAGAGAAGTAAGCTTTTGCATACTGTGGAAAGCAGTATGCAAAAGAAGTTTACAAATGCTCCAGAGGATGTTTGGGTTATAATTCATCTTTATTGGTCAAGGTAATTACATTCTTGTGTAAGATGTAGAATACTTCAATACAAAGAATTGAACTGGTAATTAAAAAACAATACCTAGAAAAATTAAATACAAGAGACTAATGAAACAGCAATTGTTTGGAGGCAATGGAATCACAGAGCATCTGACCTCCTCAATTTGTTGACGCACTTTGTGAGAGTTAATCGTTCCCTTTTGTTCAAATACGTGAAAGATTTATTTTGCTGTGCATGCTGATCACCAAGTATGTAACCTTACTGAGATCTCTGAATTTCACTGGGAAAGTGGTGCCCACTGTTTGTTTGCAGACTCTTTTCTCAGCGGGAGTGGTCTAACAGGATTATTCTACCTTTATTTCCCCTTTGACTTGAACAAATCAAAAGCCCATCAGTAAAAGTCTCAGTTATGCAAGCTTGTATATAAACTGCTGAAATACAAGGCAGGTTCATTGGAATAGCTGAACATGGGGGAATGTATCTGAAAGCAGAAGGTATGAGAAATACTTTTAAATAATTCACATTATTGAAAATTTTTATGCTGTTTGTAATCATTAGATCTAAAGGCCACTCTTTAAAAGGTTGAAAAGATATTTGATTATTTTTGAAAGAAAAAGAAAGGTCTGCAAAAAGCAAAGACTTTGTACAGAATTTATGTAATTCTGTGGTAAGAATATTGCCTAAGCACAGGTGTTTTGCAATTTCGTGGTTAGATATTCTACCGAGACAAAGTTGGGTTGGCTCTAATTTTTGTTGTTGTTGAGATGTATCTCGGTCTTTACTAAAAGTCAGTTCTTTTTTCTCTTGTGAGAATTTATTGCGATTATCAGAATAAATTGTAACTTCTTTTTACAGCAGAGGTTGGACAACACAAAAACCACTGATGTGATGAAACCTTGTACTGCTTGAGAAAATTTTAATTAAGATCACCTGTGCTGACATAAGTTAGTTCAAATATGGTTTTTTACTCCTTTGGTAAGCCTATTGGTAGGTACCTACTGGCAGATACCACTTCTGGAAGCTTTTGTTTTGCAAGTTCAGAGAGATAACGAGTAGATGCATTTCAGAGACAATGGCTTATCTGCCGTTATCTGCCACTTCAAACTAGAACGCTAGCTAGTAGTTTTAAATGTAAATAGGTCATCAGGGACTTTAGATATGATTGCACAGTCACTTCACGTATCAAAGCCGGCTGCTACAAAAGTAGCATTGCTTCTTCTCAGCAGCGAGCCTCCCTCCCACTACTGCGGCTGCTGCAAGGGACACAGGCACAGTGTGTGGCAGGGGAAGCAGATGCGACAGGGAAAGAGCCCAGCCACCCCTTTGGTGACCCTGTCTTTGTCCAAGCAAAGTGACCACACGGTTGTAATTACAGCCATCAGATGCGACAAAACAGCAACAAAATCCAAGGTAATCTGCACCTTAAAACCAGATGTTTCTGGTGCTGTAACAGTGGTTGCACCGTTTGGAAGAAAAGGCTCCAGGAATGTTAGCCAACCTTACTTTACAAGGATTATGTGGATTGTGACAGGCTTTCAAGTCAACATCCACTCATTTTAGTATTCTGGAGTGATGTGAAATTTAGCTTCAAAATCAGTTTCCTCAAACAGATCCTCTTTTGAATAGGCCATTGTGGATCAAAAAGGAACACACTGAGCACGTGGTTGTTCTGTGGCTCTGAAGTGTATCACATGCAGGATGGTGACGGCATTTCTGTAGGAAACACGGCTATAGTTAATGGCAGTGCACTGGAAATTTCTGCATTTCTGGCCCAATCCAGTCCCATCATTTACCAATTCACAAAAGATCTGCTGCTCCTAATTTGGCATTGTTTAAAAGTTATGTTTGCTCTCACACAGCAAACTCACATTGATGACAAGAGCAGAGTAATAGTATTTCTAGAAGACTAGCTTCATAAACCCACCACACCGCCTTTAACCTGTCCTGTTCCTTCAGGATCCTATAAAATACTTCCAAAAGAGAAGCAGCATTTAAAAAATTACCTTGCTTAGGCCACAGCTTTGGCAGAAAATGCAAATGCGTGTAATCTCCACAGCTATGTTGCCTGTTTTGATCTTGTCAAAGAATAATTTGTTACTGGAACACTGCAGTAAGTAGGTGTTATGCTCCCATTCATGCAAGGTGATAGTGCAGCATTTCTACTTTTTCTGAAGAATTATCACTGATTACTAAAGATCTTCTGTCAAATTTGATAGATACAGCCAGATGATATTTTTAGCCTCTGGTTTCTTTGCCATATTCTAGTTCTGATAATTATGCATTCAAAAATATTCCCGCATTTTTTCCTGGATGTTCCATTCCTGCTGTATCCTATTATGTCTACTACATGCCATCATAAGAGCGTTATCCTGTGTACGAGTAATAATATTATTAGTTTTCCTCATGTCACATTTTCCTCAACAGAAAGCTAGAATTAAGAGTATTATGAACCAGTAACAAAAATAAGTGTTTTTATTAATGTTTTTTAGAATTCTTCCAGTGGAAAAGCTCATGTTTAGCTCTTTGGGAGCATTACCGGTAAAGAAGCTCCTGTCCCTACAGTATCTTTGGATATGACTTTGGTCACAATTGTGACTCAAACCGGGAAACTGAATTACCTGAAAAGTGACCCAGAAAGGAAATCCATGACAATTTACAATCAAGTTCTTTACTTCATTCTAGACACAAACACGAATTACACTTCTATACATACTTTTACATATATTGCTATTCAGGTATCAACTGAAAAATAAAATCCTTGTAACTGAGAGGAAAAATTGGGATTACTTACACAATATTACCCCCAAGCGTTTTATTTTACAGAAAACGGTTCGCAGCAACGTTCCGCTGCAGGCGTAACAGGTTTATGTTTAAATAGTCGCCGCGTATTTATCGAATGGCATTAAAAGCCTCGTACACACAAAAGGGCTGAGGCAGACACGTCTGTTCTCTGCCGCTCTGGGAAGTTTCACCGGTTTATGCACAGGAAAGAAGAAACCACGGACCACCGCTGAGACGCGTTCCTCGAACCCCTAAATACCTCGGGAGGCATTTCCCGGAGAGCACCCGGGATGCCGCTTGTTCCGCTTTGGGAATGCGCGTGTGACCGCGTTCCGCGCCGGGTTCACCGTGCCGGAACGNTGCAGCACGGTGCCCGCTCCCCCGCCCGCAGCCCGGCTGCCCGCCCGGCGGCCCCTGTGGCTCCGCGCCGCCGCCATTTCTTCCGGGCGCGGGGTGAGGTGAGGCGAGGTGAGCCGAGGTCAGGAAGGCGCGCGCCCACCGCGCCTGCGCAGCACACGCAGCCCCGCCCCCGCTCCCCTGCGCACGCGTGGCGAGGCGCGCGCGCAGAGCGGGAATCACCTCCCCGGTGTCCCGTCCCTGCGCACGCGCGGCGGAGGCGGCGGCCCCGGGGTGCC
>VWZW01001322.1:394968-484687 GCA_013397115.1 Edolisoma coerulescens
GGTTACACGGCGGACGGGCGGCGGTCGCCGCCCGCTCGGCCCCGGGCCCTCCCCGCGGCGGGACAGCTCTGCGGGGCCTCGGGCTCCGGGCGGTGGCGAGAGCGTGCCCGGCGCTCTCCCTGCGGCAGGTGGGCTGGAGCTGCGGGGTCCAGGCTTGCGTATGCACTTCGTAGGCTTTTTTTCCCCCCCTTTTTTATTTTGGTTCCAATAACTTTATTGCGATAACTGCAGCGTGTTCACGCTCGTAAAACCTGAGGGGTTCTCAGTAGTCCCCAGTCCTTTTTCGAGTTACTGCGGCCATAAAGTCAGCGCGTTGAGTACTCCATGCATGCAGGTGTGAAATGCGACCAGCGAGGGACTGGAAATCCGTGGTACTTCAATTTTGTGTTTGGGTTAAGGTGGATCAGGATTTCTGGTTGGTTTCACTTTCAAATTCCAGCTACTTTAGGCCTCGATATAAATTGGAAATGTTTTTTTTTTTTCCGTGAGGAGGAGTGCTTGTGAACTAATCAAACATATTTGCAGTGAGAATTTTGTAAAGCTGTTGTTTTCTTGTGCTGGTAAGAGTTAACCTACCAAGAGGCACAGGGAAAGTCAGGTACGGTTTTGTCTGGAACATGAAATGGCAGGTAGAGGCGAGTGGCTGATCATAGAACCTGATCCTCTAAATCCTTAAAGTATTTTTTCTTAAATGGCTTCTTAAATGACTGGTTGACAAGCAGAGCTTTTGGTGGCAGTATTGACTTGACCTGGCCTGCCTCTTCCTTGCTCCAGTTGCACCAGCACAACGGTTCTTGGAGTTGTGTCCCATAACTAGCTTGAGGAAATGATCCAGGTTAAAATTAACTACCTTGGTTTTGTTGTTTCTTTTTTTTCTTTTTAATGTGGTTATATTTAATCTATATAATTACTCTGGGTAACAGGTGTGTCAGGAAGCAAGAGGATTGTTTGAGCAAATACCCTAGTGAAAGAAGTACTTGAGAAATACACCTCGACTGTGGTAGTCCTGGCAAAGTTCAGTATGAGCAGTTGCAGTTGTTTCACAATGTTCAGTTTTACAGAAATAATATTGACTTTGTTTATAAATATCTGTGGGCTTTGGGCCTGTTATTTGAAATTGGACAGCATTTGATTGTTGTTATAGAGAGATTCTACTTGAAAATAAATCTGCTTTTTAATTATTTTTTAATTAAACTATTAGTTTTCATATATATCCACTTAAGATACTTCCTCAAACTTGTTACAGACACTGCTTTCAGATTACCAGACATAATGTGTTTGGTTTAGGTTCTTTTTAGGTAGAATATGGCAACTTGTCTGAGAATTTTGTTGGTAAGGCAAGGGTTACTGCTTCGTAACAAACAATTCAAACAGGGAAAAAACCTCAGACTTCCGGGTTGATATTTAATAGTTTAAGGTGCCATTCAGCCATGTCTTGTTTTTTATTTCTTCCGCTTCATGTTCTTACATGGAAAAGTTTAACACATTTAGGCAAAATAGAAGAATTTGAGGGAAGCAGAGTGTTTTCATTAGTAATGCTCTTCTAGGGACCCCCAAACCTTTGCTGTAGGTAACTTTACTCTCTTTGTACTAAGCAATTTAAAAGCTGAGTGGTAATTACTTTAAATTTACTTTGTAGTGTTGGTTAATTAACTCATTAGTATAGAATTTCACAGAAGTCATGAATCTTCGTGGTTGGATTGGTCTTGCAAAAGAAATTGCTGCTTTTAAGAGCTTTGAGCTTTTGCTTTTTTTCCCCCCTATTTTAAATTTCTGTGAAAAGTTGAAGATATAAACTAGTAGTGGAGGTATTGTCCCCCCACCTTCTCCACATGTTCTTTATATGAAATGTTTTTATCAACTTGGAAAGTTGTGAATTTTTTATTAAAAACCAATAAACTTGTGTTGGAAATAGTTGTGAATCAAGAGTGTACTTTTCCTCACTAGGTAATTTCCTCATTTGAAAGCAGCTCCTTTCTTATCTATGCTTTCCTTGAGGAGATAAAAATAATTTGTTGTCAGTGCCTCATTGTTTCAGCTTAGTTTATAGATGAAGACTATGGATAGCTCTCCCCTAAGAACAGAAAATTAGAATCCCAATACAGTTTTAAATACAAAATATAATTCAGAAGAAGTGGAATTACAGCTGAAAAGTGCCTTTTCATCACATTGTAACGATTTAGTCTTTCTTGAGGCAAAGACTTTGGTAGATCTCTGAAGTAAAGAAAAGTTCATTTTAGTGTTTCAGCCTTTTTAAAGTACTAGCTTCCCTATGAACATTGGATACTGTAAAGGCCAAATGAGAAAGCAGATGCAGAACTGTTTCTGAGGATTGGTGATATTTGTAGGCAGTGGCATAGCAAAGTCAGTAGTGATTGTTCTTGCCGTTCTTACTTGCTATTTATTTACTTTGCAAAGTATTTTTAACCTTTCACTGTTAATGAACTGCTTCACCACTGAAGGTGGCACAAGACCAGGAGAGTCACCAGGCCGTTGGGAGAGCAGGAGCTGTTTTACAGTAGCTTTATCTCTAGAGGAGAAAAAAAGTGTGAGACTACAGATAGCGACCAAACCATTCAACTGTTTCTCTCATCTTAAGCTAATACTGAATTATTGTTAGTAGTATTGGTATTATTAGTTTGGAGTTAGTGGTCTTTCAGACTAAAAAGATGTGTTGGAAGCACACCATCAGTCCCTTTGCAGAATCTGAAATGAAAGATTCCAGTGTCTCTCTAACTCTGATGCAAGCAAATTTGGCTATATCTGTTAGGAAGGTACCTCATTCACTTCTGTGGGTGGTCCACGTGGGGAAAGGAACTTGCTAGTATAGTTAGTTATTTTGTTAACTCAGTGGGAATCTGTAAATTTGAAACTCTGTCAGACATTACACTGTTTATTTGTTGTAGGACTTAAAAGATGTGAAATGAAAAATCATAGAAGAGAAAGGAGACTCAGGGTTCATGCAGCTGTGTGCTGCCCTGAAGGACTGAATTCTCTATCCCAACTGCTGCCACAAAATTCCTTTGTCATGTAAAAACCACTTTAATTTTGGCATACCTCACGCCTGAGCGTTTAAATTTATAGTCTTAATGTTCTCTTACCATACTTTTTGTGTATATTATAAATTCTTTTTTATAGGCACCTTTAGAATATATAATCATATACATAAAATGTTTTGGTCCTCTGTGGTTGTCATATATTTAATATCATGTGGAAGCAACAAGGCTTCACAGATTCTTTCAACAGTTTAGAGCTGCACACTTTGGACTCTTTCCAACAGTTACATTTTGTCATTAAAATCAGTGAATTAGTTTCCATATTGTGTACTGGTGTTCTGAGAAACATTGTTGAGTATATTATGAAATCATCATTAGTAGTATTAATATTTTATTAAATATAGATCCTTAAAAATTTGTTATATATATGGGATTCAAGGCTGATAATGACTTATATTTAGAGTGTGATCCTTTTGAAGCTTAGTAGATACTATGGGCATTCCTCATATTCATCATAAAATTGTAGCCAAATTAGGCATAAATATGGCTACTTCAATGCTTTGTTCTTAAAACTGTGTGTTTGATAATCTCAGAGTATGTGAGAAGGCTTCAGTTTTGAAGCTAATGTCATTTTACCGATAATGACAGCCTGGTACTACAAGATAAACGGCGTTAGACTATTACGCTTTTGTTAGAACAGAAGAAAATACTTCTTGGAGTAAGACAGATCCAATTAAAGTGGATTTTTAAAATAAGTATATGTGACATTTTTCTATAGAAGTCCTTCTAGAGTTCCATTAAAAAGGATGTTTGCAGGTACCTCAGAGATGGTTTTTGATGTGTGTTATTTTGGTATATATCCAGAAAATAATATAGAGTAGCCAAAACAGGTTTAGATGGATTTCGTGTGTCCAGCCCCAAATAAAATTTGTAGCCATGTTAGAGGTTTCTAGGTTTTCACTAGTAATGTTTTCCAAAGTTGAACACTGAAGTTTTGTTCTCATTCACATCTTCCAGAATCTTATCATAACTGAGCATCTTGGCATCTAAATCTATTTACTATTCATAAATTAGGCAATCTGTAAATTAGGCCTTCACTTGTTCAAAGGCATGTTCAAACCACACCTCAGGCACACCTATGGAATTGGACTTGGACCAAAATCCTGTGGTGACTCTCCCTTTTGTTCAGAAGCACAAAGGAGTGAGGAGGAAGAGGTTTTGTTCATGTCTTCTTTAAAAAAATAGAAATGCCCAAAATAAACAACAAACCAACAAAACTCCAAAGCCTAGAACCTCACTTTTCCTTGCAGACAACATGATTAAAGTGTAATTGGGCTAAAGAGATATACTAGGCCAGTTGTTTTCTTGGAGGAAAAGGAGATCATGTATATACCTGTATTCTGGCCTGTGTTCCATTTAAAATTTTGAATGCCATTACAAACTGGAAACCCTGATTTGTGTCTCTTGTTTGCTGCCCTTCTTCCTAGAGGGGCATGCATACTGCTGGTGCTGCTCTGTCCAGCAAAGCTTAACTTTCTATTTTTGCTTCCATATTCTGAAGAGTGCCACTGAAGTGAGGAGTTGATGCATATTCCCAGTGCGATGCAGAGCCTGCTGAGAGATTATGGTTTGAACACTGTTTGGCAGAGTAGAGATTGGCTTTCCAGTTTCTGTGTTCCAGGTTATTGTGCTGTAACCCTGTGCTGCTGGACAAAATGAAAGCACATCTTTTCCCCTGCTGGCATGTTAAAAGAATATATTACTCCTGCTTTGATGGGAAAAGCTTAGCTATGTGTACAACAAGGACAGGGACCAGGACTGTGACTGCTAACCTTACCCATGCCCTAGGCCTTCAGTAACAGGTGAAGGTGAAGGCAAAATACTATGTTCACTGGTTACTTACATCGTTTGCATCTCTATTAACTTTCAAAAAAGTCTTGCTGCGTGATGAAACTCTCCCTGGCTTTGGTACTTAAGAATTGTAGATCCTTTTGTATGCAATCCTCTTTCTGTGCCCTGTTTTAGTGAAGACTGTGCTGCTTTGGCATTGTGCTGCCTGTTACAGCCAGAGCAGGCAACAGAACTTACTAACCACATTGCATGGTAGTGGTCTTGCTGTAGGACACTTAGAAAAGGAGGAATACCTGGGAATGGGCTGATCATCCAGCATGATGTCAGAATTTTAAGTGCTTTATAGTAGGGAATAGTATTGCTAATGGCCTCATCTACAAGAGTTTTTACCTTGCAGCTCCACAAGTTTGTGAGGGTATCTCCATTGCTTGCAGAAGAATGATCCCAGACCCCATAAGCATGTCGTCATCTGCCGAACTGGTACATCTCCAGAAAGTTTCAGGACTTTCTTCACTGGGGCAAGTATTTGTGAACATGGAAGAGCCAGGCTGGCCTGTAAGAAGTGGCTCTTACAGGAGGTTAATGTGTGAGTTTCCTAATGTACATTAGAAACACTGAGGAAATATATATTTTTACATTTTAAATTATGATCTTAATGAGAGTATGAGATACTAAGCTGCCTAATAAAAAAGATATCTCAAAATACATTAATACAGCTAATTTAATATTTCAAATTCTGAGAATTCTGCTGGTGTTATAAATAAAGCATAAGTCTCCATTTTTACATTTGAATAAAGTTTTTAATGAAACAGTAAATAATAGTTTCTAGCATTTAAGGGCATTTGAAGTGCTTGGTGGCTGTTGCATTGCATGTCAAATGCAATGTCAGCAACTGCCTGTTGAGTTTTGGCTATTACTGACGTGCACCCTGGCAGAATAATGTTCCAGGAGTTTAGTGGTTGCTGTTGAGGAAATGGTTGTGAATACAGAGAAGGTAAACTCCTACTGGTGTGCTAAGGTAGAAGGTATGTGATTTTACTAGAGACATGTAAAGGTTTGGATTTTCATCAGTCATCCAAAAGCCTCAAGATACATTAGGAGAAAAAAACCTGTCTTATTTCATGTGGTAACTTTCGCAGTCCTTAGTTCCCCAAAGCTTTGTTTGAAACCTATATATGAAGTTGTAAAAAGATAAATCAAAAAATATTTTGCCAAACTCTGCTTATTTCTCTTGGCTCAGTAAACAACTAGGAAATTTTCCTCGATTAAAAGCTGTAGGGAGTTGCCTTTTTTTAAGTCTGATTTCCTAAGAAAATGTGATTTATGCTTTTTCCTTGTTTTCACTCATTCTTTCCTTACATATTCACCAGTAGCTTTTGAAATCGTTGACCGGTTGTAGCCATGTCTGTAGGAGGGATGGAAATTGCCGACTGTAATGTAACCACAGGTTTTGGGAAAATGGGCAAGCTGGGTAGAGAGAAATGTGTCACTGCCCTCTCTTGAGAGAGAGATAACGCAATGGGATTTTGGTACTGACCTGTTTTTTTCAGCATGCACTGGATCTGTGTTGGATGGGCGAGCAGGAGTTGTATGTGTCATCAGGGCTTGAGGAGACAGGAGGAGCAATGGGCTGTTTTGGAAAGTGATGGGGACCAACAATACTGTAGTGTGACATTATAGCAAAATAATAATAAAAACAATACTTTCTGTCAGTATAAGAACAAAAGACAGTATTTCCCAAATCAGATTTCCAGTAAGCCCACTCCTCTGTCTTGTAACACGGAGTTACTAGTTGAAAAGCAGGAGCTGAACTTATGTCTAGAATGGCATTTCTTGTCTTCTTTCCTGTCTGGCCTGTATTTGCATTACCTATTTATCATGATATACAGCAGACTGAAATCTACCTCATTATGTTCAACTTGAAGATTTTTATCAAGTCTCAGTAGAGAAATGTAAGGTGTCCTGCTGGTTGGTTTAGAAAAACTCAAAAACCTAGTAATGGTAAAAGTGAAGAAAACTTTATTAGCTTGTGCTGCTTTCATTTCTAGAGAATTCTCTGCTGTATAATAGGAAATATACTTGTCAAGCCTTCAGTAACCAACATAGTCTTCACAAATTTTAATTTATTGATTCCAAGTATTAAAATAGTTCATTTTTAAAATACCATATTAGACTGCAAAATAGGTGGTTTTGACTTGTGCTTATTTTAAAGTAGTTTTCATAGTAACAACAAATACTCTAAAGGAAACTGGATTTTCCTCTACTGTGAGTAGAAAAGCAAGTAGCAGCATGAATCACAGCTTCCAAGAAGTGTCAGAATAGGAATGTAGATGCGCTCTCTCTCTCTCTCTCCCTCTCTCTCTCAGACACACACACTTTCCTGTCAGTTTTAATGTAGTAATGTGATTTAATAAAGTTTTCTTGCCATCCACAGCAGCAACATCCATTATATGTAATCAAGCTACTACTAGCAGTTGTGTGTTTAGAACTACAGTTCAGAGCTAGTGTGGTAGTTCCACTGATAGTTCTCTAACATCTCAGCAATTTTACATATAATGTATTTTTCTGGAAATGTTTTTGTTGTTAAAATGTTCTACTTGGTTTTTTTATATAGTCTTTTTTTCTAGCTCAGAAGCTTTAGCTAAACATTTTCTGCTGCCCTAGAGCTTTTCATGATGTTTCATAGATAATAAGATAGAGTTTCAGCCTTGAGAAGCTTGTGATCTGAATTTCACTGACAGAAAATGAGAATGACCTCAGAAATGGGGACAAGGATTCAAATTAATAAGTGAGTTAAAATGAGTGAATTAAACAAGTTCTCATTTCTAAGAACATAAGATAGATCAGCAACAAA
Source organism: Edolisoma coerulescens (assembly GCA_013397115.1). Classification (NCBI taxonomy): domain Eukaryota; kingdom Metazoa; phylum Chordata; class Aves; order Passeriformes; family Campephagidae; genus Edolisoma; species Edolisoma coerulescens. The sequence goes on from VWZW01001322.1 coordinate 402,670, forward strand.
TAATATGAGAATATAGAAGCAAAAGACAGCATAAAGCAAGTCCAAAAAATATAGGGATTTGGAGGAAAAGAAGCAAAATATTTTGCCAGATCTGGAAAGCGTAATGAAATCAGAAAAGTCTGAATCAAGAGGAAGAGTAACTAGAAGGTTTTACGAAATAGGGCAGGAAAAAGATCTGTAGAAACTTACAAATTATGTTGATGGGTTTAGCTCTTCTGAAGAAACAAATGAGACAGGAAAAGGATTTGAGAATATGCTGTTTTGATGAGTTTGGCAGAGAGGTTAGGACACAAATTCTAGTACTAAGATTTTTTTTTTAACTCTTTATTCTTAAAGAGTTGTCGCTCGAACTTGCTTTTAAAGGGAGTGGCAAAACAACAGGCAGTTGTGCCTGAAAATTTCATCTCAGGCATTCCTGTTGTTCTGTTGCTACCTTCTATTACACACAGTTTTTCTACAACGAGGAGGACTTCGTATGAATTTGAGTACAATTGAGGGTGGGACTATAGAAGTTTTTAACATCAGCGGTGATTGACATACTACCATTTTATCTTAAGTCAAAAGGATCGTAAACTTTTTTCACTAAAATAACTGAAATTGCTTTTCCAAATTATTTTAGTTAAATTTGTACTGCCTTTATATAGATGATTAGATTTATGGTTGATTCAGATTGAGTTACGTTAAACTTTGTGTTGCCGACATAAGAAATGAAAAATAATCTTTCATAAACTGGGATAGATTTTTTAAAAAATGCACCTAGACGTCTTGCCCTGTAGAATATAGTTTGCCATTTCTTATCTATATACTGGTATTTGATTCAAAACATTGATTTCTAACATTAGAATATTTCATTTGACTACACAGAAAAATAGATGTGTAGGTGATAACGGTCTGCATTTTGTATCCCGTTGGACTTGGCAGTAGATCTTCCTCAAACATTGGCATTCTTCTTCCCCAGGCTGACAGCTGCTTCTTTCTGTTGTATGTGCTGGGGGACAAGGTGGTAAAGAGCAGGAGTTTAGAAGTTACTTTGTTTTGGTTATTTTATGTCAAAGGAAATCCGCCTATCCTTGAATACAATGGAAGGGAATAGATTTATGTACGCCTTAAAGGATATGCTTTGCCACATGGGAGTGCTGAATAGAAAATATCAACAGTGGGTAACTAGCAATAGAGTTTCCAGCAGGATTGTCATCAGTTAGATGATATTACCAAGTTGGTGCATGTGTATTTAAAACACAGCATGGTATGTAGGAATACAGAATTTATGGTCTGTAGCAGGTGGGGAGCTGTTTCTTGAATAAGTAGAGTATTTGTTATAAAAATCTCTGTTGTATAGTTAGCTTTTGCTCAACACATCTGACTGGAATTAGTTTTTCACTAGTGAGGGGAGTTTGATTAGTGAGTGGAGGGAGTGTTGTGCTGTTGCATGCCATGTGCTCTGAGAGTTTCAAGTTGTGTTCTGAGGTAGTTCACGTGTCCTGTTTGAACCATAGTACACACAGTTAAGATTTTTTTGATGCATTTTCTTTCCAGAAGTTTGCATAGTGTATTGTTGATGATCTGCAAGGCCATAATACAATTCAAAGCAATTGTAATGCAATTGTTGTAATATTAATGTTTTGTAGACATCGTTAAATCTGTAAATTTCATGTTACCATTGGGCTATTGCATTTGTCTCACAGGTTTGAGTTTCAGACGGTGCTAGAGTTGCGTAAAAGGTGGTATCCAATGTTGAAGTTCTCCTCTATGAGTATTTACTTCATTATATTGAATAGAGGAATTGGAAAGTAAAATTGTGGAAAATTTAAGGATGCATATAAAATGACTGAAATGGCAGGAGAGAAAACAAATAATTGAGGGCTCATCCCCAAAAGTTGTTTTGAACAGAATAATTTTTATTAAACTGTGGGTTTTTCTGTTGTTTTTCAGAAGACTGTGCCAAAGAAGACTTTTACTCAGATGACATCACATTTGGACTACTAATGCTACCCACCCACTCTACAAGGCACAATGTATTTCTAGGTAATTTAAGTAAATATGTAGATTTTGTTGCTACTAGAACAGTAATGCTTTAAACAGAAACATCTGTTTTTCAACCTCAGGCAAGGTAGACATTCCACTTCAATTTGAGATTCAAATTAATGGTGTGTGTGGGCAAGAATGAACTTCAAATAAGCTTTTTGTAAGCATTTATCCTGTACACTGGAGCATGGAATGAAACAACTGAACTGTACCTGAGCTGCCTTGGAAACTTGGAAGGAAGAAAAACCCCAGAGCTTATGAAGGCACTGTCCCGAGCAATGCAGTGTGCTAATGTGCCCTGTGGTTTCTGGAGACTAAACTAATATCTCTCCCAGGGTTGTGTTGCAGTGGATGAGCATATGTACTGCCATGCTCAATGCTTTTCTGAGTGTTTTATTTTGTTTGGTTTGGATTTTTTTTTTTTTTTGCAGATGCTCTTGTTAAAGTTGAGATGACTTAATACCCCCATTCATGTAAGGATATAGCAGAAGAGTGCATCTTAATGGGTTCAAGTACCAATATCTCTGTTCACATGTCACCTTATTTATGAAAGGGTTGCTTCTCCCCACTTTGATCAGACACTGTGTACTGTCCAGCTGAGGATGGGCCAGGGGGTGCAGATTTTCCTCCTTGCAAGATTTGTCCATGTCATATCTTGCAGTAAGGTTACTGATTACTTTATGCATCACACAGAGAGAAGCACAGAACAGCAGGGTAGTTTGTTTATGGTTCATCTTTTGAGCAACAGAGGGGTTTTGATTAAATGTATCATGAGGATCATTGCCACGGCCCTCTGTAGACTTCATGTATGTGTTTTTATGTTTTATCTTTCCAAGTAGGTGTTATTTTTCAGATGTTTTGTTGTTTTTTTAACTGTGTCAAAACATACGCTTTTATACTGGGTCAAAAAAAATCCCAAGAGGTTGATCTATTTATGTAGATCAGACATTGTGCCAGTCTTGCTGAAACGGGATTATTTTGTCTTGCTGGCAGAAAGCCTTCCTGTATTCCTAATGGCTTATAGTGCGTTGGAGGTGCTTGGCCATGCATGAAGTTTGGTCATGAATGGAATTACAGGTAGCCGTGCTTGTAGTTAATGATGCTTGACACTTTCTATTCCAGAACCCTGGTTTTAGTTGCTTATAATTTAGTAAGACTTAAATCTCTGTGTTATATGTCTCCTTCACCTAAAATTCAACCAAACATTGGCTTGTGTCTAAGAATGAGTTGAGAGGGAAGAACATACTGTTTTCTTGATGCAAAATGCAATGAAAATCTTGCCACTGGAAAAATAAAGCACCTGCATATGCTGGAGCAAGCACTCAAGGTTTTCGGAGAAACAAGCTGTTATGCTGCAGTATCAGCCCATTTTTTTTTCTGCTATCCCACTTACATTAGGCAGCGTGATAGATTTCTGAAAATATGTTTTGTACCAGTTCAATGAATTTCCTAAATCCATTTCATCTGTCCCGATCAGATGAGGTAGATATATTCCAAATCCTTTTAGTCATAAGCAGACAGAGCTACTGAGCATGTTCTAGCTGGACTGTGAGAAGTAAACAGGTTTAATCTCCTCCACTCCATTGTAGTGTCAGGTACAAACACTGAGTAAGAAGATTTTCTTCTGTACTCTTTGTGCTTTTTCTTAACCCTAGCACCCATCTACTGTTAATTCGGTCCTTCAGATTCTGCTTCAGCAGTGTATTTCCGTAACTGTTGTCCGTTTTTTCATTCAAGTTTTCTCTATTCTTTGCTTTTTCTCTTTATTGCTACTCTTATGTTCACAACAGATCATAATAAAATTGATCATTTTGAGTAATACAGCTGTGTGGGGTTAAAAGTTATGAAATACTTCTTTTTGAGCATACTGAAAACCTCTGTGTGTTGTGTATCTTTGGTGTTGCTTTTCAAGTAACATTTTTAGAACGTGAAGACCATATTTCTTCTGAAATGGAAAGGCAATATACTTTAAATTTTCCCATTATGTACATGTGAAAATTTGTATAGTGTTGTTTTTCTTAAAAAACAGTTTTTCTTTAGGAATTGCTCTAAAGAGATCTGATTTTTTTGTTTTCATCTAAATTTAGCAAATGTAGAGAGAAACCCATTCTTTCATTTGCAAAATCTTCTGGAATTTTATTTGGATGTTGTATACTGAACATCAGTGAAACTAGGTGAGTCTGAATATTTTGGTTATTCTAAGTAACTAATGAATTGATTGTATGTGAAAAAAAAAATTAAAAATCCTGTTTGTAACTTACAGTTCTAGGAGAAACTCTGGCATATAACCTAAAATCTAGAGGATTAAAATATTGTATAAATGACATAGCCCAGAAAAAAAAGGGCAGCGATTAAGCAATATATTCCTGGCTTTACATCTCAGGTAAAAAGCTGTGTGTACACCAAATATATTTTACCTAGTGTTTCTTTAATGAAGTTCTTGCGTTCCATAAATTGCTTGATTAGCTTCCCTTAGTATTTCTATGTTCCTGTGGCTGTTGTCTGAGATGATGTTTAGAACCGGGCTAATTTCAGTCTTACAGTAGACTAATATTCCTGTGTCATTAATCTGATTTTTCTCAATTCCCGTGGTTGGTTACCACTGGATTTAGAAATCAATTACAGTCATTGCAGTAAACCCATGGTCATCTTTACCCCTTTTAAATTTGTTTGAGTTAGGGCAAGTTGAATCACAGTAGTAGTGCTTACAAACCTGTCTCAGACCATACTATCTGAATTTCCAGGGAAAAAACAATACTGACACCTCTGTCTGAAAGTTCAGAGATGCAAGAATATTTAATTTTCCCTTACTGTATTTAATAGCACAGGTAATAGGAGGAAATGAATAAATAAATGAGAGGCTGAAAGAAATAAGGTAGAAACAAGAAGAGAAATAAAATATTTGAAGTGAGAGAACAGGACATAAAAGATGAAGTAAATAAGCAAAGAAAAGAGAAATGAAGCCTAAGGAATAGGGATATCTAGATTTATGTCTTCTGCTGAATTCTGGCACAGGAGAAATAAATTTTTTGTAGAAGCCAGTAGATGGTCTTTCATCATGATTTTTTTTTTTTTTTAATTGTGAGGCATTATGGAGAATGCTTACAGAATTTTTCTAAAGCCTTTCAGTGCCATCAAGTATTCTGTTTTGTGACATGACATCTCTGTTGATTAGTCTGGTTTGAAAAGGTAGGGTATAACTCAGATGTATGCATTGCAGTCGTGATTTGAATGGTTAAAACTGCTTTGGAGAAAATCTCACTGTTGTCTCCCCTTACCACTTTCTTGCTCAGTGTGTTTGAACTACATTCCTTTCTGTGAGTTCTGCTGCAGGCGCAGAGTGCTCTTCTGTCTCTGCTGGGGACAGGGGACATAGAGTTCTGTATCAATCATGAAATTCCTGGAAAAATTTGAATGATCCATGTGATAGTGATGTTTGCTTCTGGAGACCAGATGAAATCTAATCCAAAATAAACCCCCTTGAACAGCTAACATAGGAGTGTCAGCGCCAGCTGCTTTGATCTACTGATCCATTTCTACGGTTTCAGATTACTTTCTAATGGGGACAGAGCCATGGTTGTTCACATTGGTTATAGGTCAGTAGATGAGGGCAGTAAATCTCCAAGATCTATGTATCTATGCTACAAATCCAGCCATAAGTTTGGGTGCTGATTTTGAAAAATTTTGAAGTGCCAAGAATATTTTTTTTCAATTTTGTTAATATAAACTATCAATGAAACACATAAATACTATAAATGACAGTGGTTCAAATGACTAAATTGTAACTGCCTTTTGTAATTCTGATTGATTAGTTTGGGTTTTTTCCATGCTTATATTTTTAAATTGTTAAACAGAGGAGTCTTCTGGTTTCTTTCATTTTATGATTTTTTTATAGAACTCTAAAATATGTATGCTTCCCACCTCAAATGTTTTGCTTGAGCTGCTCATCTGCATTGAAAAGAACCCCAAAGCCAGTGTTTTATGGCAGTCATTAAGTAAGAGCAAGACAAAAAAACAAAAAAGAGATGGTCTTCGCGGGTGTTTGCAGTTATTACCCTTTCTTGTGTCTTAGCTGTCATGAATCATGACAGACTTTTTTTTTTTTTGCCTGGAATGAATTCCTCAGTTGTTAAGGTTTTGAAAATCTAAGTAATATTTAGGTGCTGGTGTTAAATCATTTTATTTTGAAATAGCAGTTGAAAGAGTACTCTCCATCTGCCCTGTGTAATTTTAAGTTCAGAGTTTCCCAAGAATTTTGCATGCTTAATGGCAGTATTAATATCCTACATATCTATGCCAGTGGTTAGGACTAAATTCAGTTATGTTTCTTGTTTATTAGATCTTTGCAGAATCTAGACCTTGGCTTTCAGCATTTTTTTCCAGAAAATTTCTGAGATTCAGTTAAGATTTCTGTTGATAAGGACATTTAAACCTACAGCCTTTTAATATAATAATTAAAATCCACCCAAAACTATTAAGATTGTAACATCACAAGTAGCAGCAGCGCTTTAAAACTGTTTGAAAAAAATCACTGGCTTTAATAAAGACAAAAAAGTTAATTGCAGTATTATTTAATTAGTTCAAAATTGAGATATAAGCCTCAATTTAAAATGGAGAAAAATGCTGAGAGTCAAAATGTGAGTTGTAAGCCAGTAAGTTATGAAGACTCCTCATTATTTTAAGTAGTCTTGCCTTAAGAATATTTCCCTGTTATGTTGAAGTGCTCTGTTTATTTTTTAATGTGTTTGGTATAAGTAAATTGTTTCAAGCTTTAATGTGTGCTTAAATAAAATACAGCTGTTTTCATTACCCTGTTAGCATATGGCCTGAACGTAAAATTCATGTTCGTTTCAGGATTTCCTGTGAATATTGATAACTTTTGGTGGTATCCCATTCCTCAATACTAGTGTTCAATAGGCGACTAGCAATATCCTAGGTCTTTGAAGCAATTCTCACAATATGGTGAACAGAAGGGAATTAAATAAAACCTGATTGTAAGTTTCATTTTTGATAACTGATACGTTAATTGTAAATTGAAATAGCTATAATGCTTTTTTAAATATTTCTTAGTGTTGCTTTTAGAGACTTAAGTGCTGGATGATCTAAGACAGGTTTTGTTAATTAAGTGGGAAAAGAGCCTATGAGGGATAGAACCACCCACTGTGAAGAGGCCTTGGTCGCAGCAGTGAAAGTCTCTGATGGTGGGAGTGACTGCCAGAGTGGCTCCTGGATGGCCAGACAGGGAACTTTCCTTAACGTTGGGATCGCAAGAGTGCAGAGAAGACTTTGAGGGGCAGGAAATAAGCACTCAGAAACATGTGTCTTGGTACATAGAAATAATGTGGTCTGATCGTTCTGTGAAAGAAAAACTTGAGAATTGTAGAAGATAAAAATTAAAAAACTGAGGAATAGTTTAAAGGCATGCAAATGTAGCAAGTGTGGTCCTAAGAAGTTGATACGATTTTTTGTTGAGTATTCTAGATGGTAAAAAGGACTAATAGTTCTCACAGAAATAACTTTGAGGACTCATTTGAAACTTTGTAGGGTTTATATAGGGTGTCAGGATAGAATCTGAATTTTCAAAAAACCAGAAAGGAGCTGAATTTGTGACCTTTCCTCCCCTTAATCTGTTGTATTCTTATTGTAAATATTGTAGCTGCAAGGTTTATAACAGATTGGTGTAGAATTTCCTGATACATTTTGTCTTTCAGTCAATATCATGATCTTAAAATATTTTTGAAAGAGTGGGAGATACATGACAGAAATTTGCTATGAGCATTGAATTAGTCTGCAAGGTATTGAAAGCCTTAATTATAAAAATTCCCAGTGCCTGAAGAGTAGTATTCTCATTGTAATTAATCAATTTACAATTAAATTGACTGGACCCAACATTTTGAAGATGATACTGATATATGAGAAGAAGGAATTTGTTGTTTGTCTTTTGCTGTTTCTCTGGTGACCCTCAGAAGGTGATTTCAGTAGGTTTTTTGGACTTAGCTTAGCACAAGCTCTGAAAGTTTCAGAGGAGGAGTGCATGCTGATACTGCTCAGGAGGATAAAGAAAAAGTGAGAAAATTTGTTATCTACGTAAATAGGTAATGTTTTAGAAACACAGAATGTTACAAAATGTTAAATGTTACAGTGTTACTTCAAACTATAATTTTTCTTTGAGCTTTGTTTCCTGAACATTCGGAAATTCAGTTGTGTTCAGTGCTCTAATGTTTGAATTAAGTAAAGATACTCTTCCTTTATTTCCCTATAAGAATATATGCAGAATGATTATAGTAAAATTAAATTAAATTTGGAGTTGATTTTATATACTCTTTTCCTATCGCTGCATTGCTGTTTGTGTTTAGTTCATGCAGCACTCTCTCTTTTGTTACGTTAATGTATCATCTTTCCCACCTGAACAAGTCCAATGACTGACTAAATGCTGGCTGATTCCATTTCCTTTGGATTCTTGCTTGTAGCAGGGTGGCAAAAGGATACTTAGCATCTATACCCAAAGTGGTTACAAAGTGTTTTGCCAGAAGTTTCTAGGTACAAGAAAAATAAACTTGTTTTGTCTTAATTTTATTCATTCTTTAGCCAAAACAAGAGTTATTTCCTCTCTCTATCAATTTCAAAACTCTTCTGGTTTGTTAGTTTTTTGGAGGTTGTGTTTCTGTTTTATTTGTTTGTTTGAGTTTTTTGTTTATTTTTTTGGGAGGGGGTGTGTCCCCTTTCCCTGTTAAGGCACTTCTTGCCTTTGTAATATGAAGTACTTGTCCTTTATCTCAGGTCTTGCAATCACTGTAATTCCAGTTGAGCCCAGATTCTTCTGTTGAAAGTTCTGACACAAGAGTAACTCTAGTGTTTTCTTTAGTGAAATTAAAACTTGGAATTCTGTAAGTACAGTGTTGAGCTTTTATTTACAGTATAAGCTTGTTTTTTCAATAACACGTAGTTGTATTGAGGGATAAACTGGAGGATCTGGCAGACACTAGAATTCTAGAAAATTAAGTTCTATACTTCTGTTGAAGTTTGTTAACCATAGGAATCTAATAGTAAGCATGCTAGTGCAAAAGTGTGTTTTGCCACATATTTTTTGGATAGAATCGTAGAAAGGCTTGGTTTGGAAGAGACCTTAAAGATCATCTATTTCCAATCCCCCTCCCCCATGAGCAGGGAATGCCATTCACTAGATCAGGTTGCTCAGTGTCACATCCAACCTGGCTTTGAACACTTCCAGGGATGGGGCATCCATAACTTCTCTGGAAAACCGGTTCCAGTGCCTCAGCACCCTCTGAATAAAGAATTTCTTCCTAACATCTAATCTAAATCTTTGCTCTTTTAGTTTTAAACTGTTCCTCCTTGTTCTGTAATTATCTGCTTGTGTAAAAAGTTGCTGTCTCTCTTTTTTAAAAGCTCCTTTCAAGTACTGGAAGGCTGCAATGAGGTTTCTGTGGAGCCTTCTCTGCTTCAGGCTGAAGAACCCCAGCTCTCTCAGCCTGTCTTCATAGGAGAGGTGCTCCAGTCTTCTAATCATCTTCATGGCCTCCTCGGGGCCTGCTCTAACAGGTCCATGTCTTTCTTGTGTTGAGGATCTGAGAGCTGGATGCAGTCACCCCTTGTCACTGGCCTTCATCTGGACACAGAGTCATTGACCACAACTCTCTGGCTGTGTCCATCCATCTGGTTTGTTTTCCCTCCGATAGTCCCCCATTCAAACCTATGTCTCTCCAATTTGGCGAAAAGGATGTTGTGTGGGACCATGTCAAAAGCCTTACAGAAGTCTAGTTAGATGGTATTGGTTGATCTTAACCCTGTCAGCTGTTGCTCCATCATAGAAGGCCACCAGATTGGTCAGGCATGATTTGCCCTTAGGAAAGCTGTGCTGGCTGTCTGTGATCACCTCCTTGTGTTGTACGTGCCTTAAAATTGCTTCCATCATCTTCCCAGACACAGAGGTGAGGCTCATTGTTCTGTGGTTCCCTGGATCTTCCTTTCGTCCTTTTTTTAAAAATAGGACTGATGTTGCTGTTTTTCCAGTCAACAGGGTTTTTGTCTGACTGCCATGGCTTTTCAAATATGATGGAGAGTGGCATGGCAACATCATTTCATCAGGTCCCGTAGACTTGCAATTATTCAGTTTCATCAAGTGGTCCCAAACCTGCTCTTCTCTTACAGTGGAAATACACTGAAATGACCATCCCCTAGTGCTTCCCATGTTTTGTTTTGTTCTTTTTTTCAGTTACCTCATTTGTTTTCCTTTTGTTACCACTTTGTGGTCTCCAAAATGATGTGCAGGACTTCTGGGGAAAGTGGTGGGTGGAGGTAGGGAGGAGGAGCTGCTTGTTTGGTCATTTTTGACTTGGACTGCATTTCAGTGTTGTAGCTTAAAATTTTCCAACTCTCTCATTTTATGGAAATGTGAAGTCTCACTTCTTTCTTTTTGAAGATGCTTTCCAGTGAAGTGCACTGCCTACTCCATTTTTCAGGCAGGCAAACAGTCCACTCTTCACAAAAGCTTTACAGAATAATTTAGCTGTGCATGAGTCACCCATGCTGGGAAATTCAGGCATCAGAAGCACTTCCACAGCTGCACAAATCATGGATTGTGCAATCAACTTGTGAAAAATAAAGTGATGACTAGCACTAAATATTTTTAGAAGTGTTTTACTTACATGTATGCATTTCTATGTGATATAGATAATTAAGTTTCAGATAAAATTCTAGCTTTCTGAAACACCTGTCACATGTTCTTGGATGTTGCTGTTAGCAACTGTCGTAATTTTTTAAACATTGTGTCCATTTGGTATACCTGTACAATTCTAAGTGTTACAAATAGCTGCTGGTGGTATAAATCATTCATCAAATTTTCTTAGTTTCAGATTATTAATTTAGAGGAATATCATTGTATAAGTAACTGTACTGAGGATCATCCTAAAACCATCCAGGTTGATGCTAATTAACATGCTGTTTGATAGATAGGCTCACAACTAAGCAACACATCAGGTGTATATATTTACTTTCTGCTTGAGATTCCCATTGACTCTAAGGCTGAGTTCTGGGTTTGTTTTCATATTCAGAAGCTGATCCATGAGTCTGGATCTGTATATACAAATAAGCCGCATTCTGCCCAGAAGTTTAAATCTGTCATGGGTTGCCCTATGAGATGCAGCAGTGCATGGGAGAGTAAAGGTGTTTCATTTAAATATGAAGCAGGCTTCTCAAGTAAGTAGCTACAATGCTCATTTCTTTGAGCACAAATTTGAATCTCATTTTTCCTAATTTTGTTCTCTTGTTGTAATTTAACTCATGGTGTAGGTCAGCATGAAATGGCACTGTTGCCAAAAGATGTCTAACCTATGATTTGCTGCTTCCCCCTCCCCTGTGCGAACACAGCTTTTGAGCAGTCAAATGGTGAAACAAATGTAGTTGATTTAACTGAATGAAACAATTTTTGGGTTAGTTTTGGGCTGGACCAATTTTAGGCTCTGTTGACTGATCACATATTAATGCTAACTGAAAAGAGGGAGTTTATTGTGCCCATGGAAATGAGTGGTCAGAGTAATGATCAAAGGCTAACATTATGAAAACTTTTGGCTTGATCACGGAGATTGGTAAAAGTGTCTACTAACATAAGTAGCTGTTAGGGCGTGAAGTGCCTGGTCTCTGTAGCCATGTAGTTACCTGTGTGGTCTGTGTGTGTATTGCTCTTGCTATCTTTCATGTGGTAATTCCTCATCTGTGGACAGATTCAGAGGAAGTACTTAGTCTTACTTCTCCCACATTCTAGGTAAACACCCTGACCACGGGTTAGGAATAAGTCTTTGTCTCCTATTTCAAGAAAACCAACCAACCAAAAAAAAAAGTGCAAAACAAAAGAAGCAAAAAAACCCCAACAAAACAAAACCACCTACAAAAATCCCTTGAGTTCATTTTGTTTACTTGTCTGGCATGGTGTGCCACTTCCCCTCTGACCCCTCCCTCACTTTTTCATGTGGGCGTAACTGAGAAGCAGTAAGATGTTTCTGGATGTGCTAGATAATTGTATCTTAAAGGAGTAAGTTGATGATATAAAATAATATGATGTCCCTTAAAACTGATTTAAGACTCATAAGCTATATCCTTTATGGACTGTAAAGGGTGAGGATGAAGCAGGGCAGCAAGTAAGATTATAGCCACGGACGTCAGGAGAGCTAACTTTTGCCTCTTCAGCAATCTTCTTGAAAGAATCCCATGGGAACTGTAGTCTAAGAGAGCTGGTTGATATTCAAGCATGACTTCCTCAAGGTTCAAGAACAATGAGCAAGAAATTGGACAAAGAGGGCAGGAGACCTCTGTGAATGAGTAAAAATCTCCTGTCATTTTTCAAGTGTAATCAGGAAATACACAGGAGATGGAAGGAGGGTCAGACCACTTGGAATCAATATAGAGAGCTTGTTGAAGTAGAAATAAGACAGGAAGGGCCAAGACCGATCTGGAATTTAATCAAGGATGTCAAGGACAACAAGAAGGGCTTCTTCAAATACATAGACAAACCTAGGAAAATGAGGGCCTGTTATTTAATGGAAGGGGACCCTGGTGACAGAGGATACAAAGAAGGTGGAGACAGTGAATGCATTGGTCTTCACTGACAAGACCAGCTTTCTGGAGTATCTGACTCAGGAGACCAAGGTAAAGGAATATTGGAAGGAAGACTTTCCCTTGGTCAAGGAGGATTGGGTTAGAGAACACCCAGGTAAACTAGACAGCGACAAGTCCATAGGCCCTGATGGGCTGCATCAACAAGTGCTGAGGGAGTTGGTGGATGCCATAATGAGGCTGCTCATGAGAGGTCAGGGCAATCAGGAGAAGTACCTGAGGACTGGAAGAAAGCAAATGTCACCCTGGTCTTCAGAAATGTTAAAAAGGAGAACCCAGAGAACTACTAGTCAACTTCATCTCGATCCCTGGAAAGGTGATGGAGTGATGGAGTGTCTCATTCTGGAGGCCATCTCTAGCAATGTGGGTGACAAGAAGGTGATCATGGAGCATGGATTCACTAAGGGTAAATCATCCTTGACCAACCCGATTGCCTTTTATGATGAAACAACTACCTGGAGGGATGAGGGGAGAGAAGTGGATATTGTTTAACCTCAACTTCAGCAAGACTTTCAACACTGTCTGTCACAACATCCGTGTAGGCAGACTCAGGGAATGTGGACTGGATGAGTGGACGGTGAGATGGATTGAGAACTGGCTGACCCCAGAGAGTCGCTATCAGTGACACGGGGTCTAGTTGGAGGCCTGACACTAGTGCTGTCCCCCAGGGTTCAATACTGGGCCCATAATTGTTTAACTTGTTCATTAACAACTTGGATGAAGGGGCAGGTGCCTCCTCAGCAAGTTCACTGATGACACAAAGCTGGGAGGAGCCAGTACCCAGGAGTGCTGTGCAGCCCTTCGGAAGCGCCTTGACAGGCTGGGCAGAAAGGAAATTCAGTGAAGGCAAGTGCAGGGTCCTGCTCCAGGGGAGGAGTAACCCCATGCCCCAGCACAGGCTGGGGATTGACCTGCTGGAAAGCAGCTGTACAGGGAAGGACCTGGGGGTCCTGGTGGTCAACAAGCTGTCCATGAGCCAGTGATGTGCCCAGGGGGATGAGAAGGCCAATGGTATCCTAGGCTGCATTAGGAAGGGCATTGCCAGCAGGTCAAGGGAGGTGATCCTGCCCCTCTACTCAGGCCTGGTGAGGCCACATCAGGAGTGCTGTGTCCAGATCTGGATTCCTCAGGGCAAGAGAGACATGGAGCTCCTGGAGCAGATCCAGTGGAGGGCAACAAAGATGATTAAGGGACTGGAGCACCTCTCTTACAAGGAAAGGCTGTGGAAGCTGAGTCTGTTCAGCCTGGAGAAGAGACAGCCGAGAGGGGACCTCATCAACGTCTGTAAGTATCTGCAGGGAGGATAACAGAGGATGGATCCAGGCTTTTCTTGGTGTTGCCAAGCAATAGGACAAGAGGCAGTGGGCAGAAACTGATGCACAGGAAGTTCTACCTGAAGAGGAAGAACTTCTTTACTGTGCAGGTGGCCGAGCACAGAACAGATTTCCCAGAGAGGCTGTGGAGTCTCCCTCACTGGAGATACTCAGGAACTGTCTAGACACAACCCTGTGCCCTGTGCTCTAGGATGACCCTGCTTGAGCAGGGAGGTTGGACGGGATGGCCCACTGTGGTCCCTCCCAGCCTGACCAGTTCTGTGATAAAGGCATTGGGTGCTGAAATAACTTGTGTAACTTCTTACAGACCCTCTTGGCCAACTGTTGACTTTCTTCATTTCTGAAAGTTTTAGAATGGCATAATGAGAACAGAGCAGGAAATTTTGACTGAAGTTTTCTCTTGATTAGTCAGAATTCTTTATGTAAAAAGTGTAAGTGTTCATTTGAATGTAAGAGCTAATAAATCTTCATTGGGTGTTTTTTTCTGGTCTAGGATAGAATTTTAGAAAGATTAATTTGTGTGAATTTCAGCATCTCTTTTTAGCTTCCTTTCCCATCCCTTAAGACACATTTGCATGCTAAAAGTCTGGCAGTTGAAGTGCTCACGTAATGTGTAGGTTCATGTATTTCAGTAATATTAATTGAGGTGGATAGCTGAGTCTTGTTGCAGTAATAATAACAATAAAGCCTCATTTTCTAAATGTAAGCATGCATTTATATCAACACCAAACAGAAATTTTGCATGGAGTGGAAGAAGAATTTCCTTGGTGTTATCTTGCTTTGAATGTGTAATAATTATGTCTGTTGAAATTGATAATTAATTTTCTCCAGGACAGTTTTCAAAAAGCAGTTGACTTTCTGTATCTAGTCATTCTTCCCTTTTATTATTGAGGTAGAGGAAAACCAATGTTTGGCTCTTTGATCTGTCTCATTTCTTGGTGAATTATCATGTTTCTTTTCCAGTATATGAATAAAAGGTTTAATACATTTTTCTTCTTTGGTTTGATTTGTTAGGATTCTTTGTAGTATTTATGCTTTGATGAAAATGTGACAAACCATTTTAGAAAAATTGATTGTTTAATGTTTGTGTCTGATACAAAACATCTAAAATTCATAATGCTCAGTTTCATAAATATGCACATTTTTAATTGGATTAATTATTCAAAAGTTTTTCTAACTCCAGGATAGATATCTTGGTACTTCAAAGTTTTTGCTTTAAATTTCTGTTAATATTGAGAAATCATCAAGTGAAGATTTTTATTTTATTGTCTGGTTACTTTATTCTGTAGAAAAAAAATTGATTTGTGTGTAGTAAATAATTTTATGCGATAGTTATAATATTCAGTGGGAATTTAAACTTTAGAACGTGTGTGTGGAGTTTTTTCACCTTTTGAACTTCTGAAAAAAACCTGTCAGTTGTCTACCTTCTCAGTTCTGTCTAAGCAGCTGGAAGAAGGAAGCTTGTTTTATTTGTTCATTGTAAAATGTACCAAGTTTAGATGAGTCCTGTGAGAGAACAGCAGACTGCAAATTTTACGCCATCTATAGCGCTTTTTTCTTCAGCACAGTGAGCTTTAATTTAGGATCTGTTCTTCAGCTGGCTAGCTGACTGCAGGTTGTATCTTCCCAGAATTCCATTAAAAGAAATGGAGATTTACACAGGGATGTGAAAATTTTCTGTTTTGAATCCTAACACTAACAGGTTAGTGATTAGCTTCTCTTGACCTAAACTCCTGTTGTGAAGTACTGTTTTTGTGTTAAGCACCATTTAAAGAGGCAGTAGGTGTGCTTTTAAGCCGGACTTGATTATGAAATATATATTGTATTTTAGATGTGCAAACACAACACATACTCAAGTCTAATCCAGGGTACCCTGTTACAGATCCAGGAGTGGCAGATGTAGCTAAGAGGTTCCTGCTCTTCTTTGTAGAGGAGTTTCTTAGCTGTGCCAATTTTCAAAGGTACATGGAGCCACACTTTTTAAATACTGTGTTTATTATTTCATTCTTATTAAAACTGTGTGATATGTGCATTCTTTTAAACACATAATTTCACAAATCTGCTTCAGTGTGTGGCCAGAGCTAACGGGGTGTGCACCTCCAGTGAGAGCCAAGGAAGGGTGGAACCCTATAAGAATGGGAGCAAGTGGGATCATAGCATGTAGCCGCTGTCTTTTTTTGTACAGACTAGTTGCACAGGATTTGCAAACGTTATTTCTGCCATGCTTACAGCTTTGTTATTGAAGGAAGGGGATCTCTCATAAGGAACTGTGTATACAAATGACTGAGAAAATATTTTAAATGAGACTACGGAAGAATAGCAGCTGTTTCTGATGGGTAGGTTATTAAATGCTGCCTTTCAAATTTATCTTATAAACTTGGGTTTGTACTATTTTTGATTGTCCTTTTTGTTTTTCTGATTTGGGGAGCTTGTTCACTGATGACTCTGAAAATTTATATTGTATCACTTTGTTTTAGTATCTTTGTTAGTAATTTGATGGAGGCACCTAAACAACACTTCAGGTATTTATAAGTGTAGTTAGTTGGGATCTTGGAAGGCAAAGATAATACAGACAGCCTGGAAAGGGATGGAGGGGAAAAAAGCCTGCTAAGTGCTTCAGCACCCCACAGCCAAGGTTCAATTATTAGACACCTGGCAACCTGCTGAGTGCTTTCCTGGTCACCCCCAGGGAGCTGGAGGGAAGCCAGGCTTGGGCAAAGAGCCCAGATTGCTAGCGAATTCCTGGTGAGGTGGCAGGTCTGAGGATGTTCTGAGAAGTCAGTTTGGTGAGTCAGAGACCAGATCAGTGGGGTACATGGACAAGTGTGGGCCAGGTTCGAATGTATCATATGATTTAGGTTGGAAGGCACCATAAAGATCATCTGGGTACAATGTTTCACCTTTTCCAGTCACCTGGAACCTTATTTGATTGCCGTGACTTTTCAAATATTATGGAGAATGGCTGTGCAAATACATCAACCAATTCCCTCAGGACTCCAGGATGCATCTTATCAGGTGTCATGGACTTAATGTACAATCAGGTCATCATGAATCTGATCTTCCCTTACAGTGGAAGGGACTTTGTTCCTGTAGTTTCTGTCTTGCAGTCCATCCATTCAGGAAGTATGGGAAGAGAGGTTGCAAGCCAAGACTGAGGCAAAAAAGTTGAGTACCTTAGCCTTCTCCTCATCTGTTGTTACCAGTTTACCAGCCTTGTTTAGTGGGTGTGTACACCTTCTTTGACCTTCCTTTTCTGGTTAATATACCTATGGATGTTGTTCTCGTTATTCTTTGCATCCCTTGCCAAGTTTAGCTCCAGCTTCACCATGGCCTTCCTCATCCCATTCTTTCACAACTGGACCGTGTCCCTCTAGTCTTCGCTGGATACCTGTCCTTGCTTCTGCCTGTGCATTTACGTCTTGCCCTTTAGTTTGACCAGCAGTCCCTTCTCATCCTTGCTGGACTCTTGCCTTCCTTGCCCGATTTCTTGTGCCTGGGGGTCATTAGCTCTTGTGCTCTGTGGAGGACATCCATACAGATCTGCCAGCTCTGTTGCTCTCCCTTGTCCTCAAGGGCAGTTTCCCTGGGGTTCATATTGGCTAGCTCCAGAGGCCTAACTTCACTGCTCACCTGACTCATAGCCCTCAGGACTGCAAACTCCACCGGTGTGTAATCACTGTAGCCCAGGTAAAGGTCTGAGGCTTATTAGAGCTTTCTTGCATGCATCTTCACTGCAGTCTGGACCAAGATTAGAGAGCTGCACTGTATCTGGGGGGAACTATGAGGCCACCTCTGTGCTGAGTAAGGGGAAGGAGATACAGACTACAGAGAAGGGTAGAAGAGTGGCAGAAGAACAGCCCAAATGATCTGGAGCAGTGGAGTGGTGGGCAGGGGTGTTTTCTTTATCTGTGAGTTAGAGAGACGGAAATTGCAAACTGTGGTCAGTCCCAAGTTGAAGAGAAATCTCTCTCCTGATGGCGGGACAGTCTAATACATGAAGCATGCAGGAGAGAATTTCTTTTTCCTGTAATCCTCATAATTCATGTTTCTATGAAGATATTATTTGCAGTGACTTTTGACCAGACTTGTTTGAGCAGCTTACTTCAGTCCATTACCTTGTCAGGGAGTAGACCAGGACACATCTGTGTGACAAACCATTTCTAAGAACTTAACCTCTCTTTACCTCTGTTGTTATGTTTTCTGCTACCCAAGGTGATCTGTAGCCTCTTCTAGCTGCTGTGGACTGTGAATGATGGTGCACAAATAGTATGCACTCTTTCAAATGTCATTATAATTCAACTAAATCTGTGAGATCACCAACTACTACCATAAAAGGCCTCCTAACAGGCATTTCATCTCTCCTGTAGACTGCTTGGGCTTATCCTCTTCCCAAAAGTCCTTCAGGAGCAGACACGAGACTGCCATTCGGATAATGGCAGCCCACACCACCAGTCTTCTGTTCTACTGCCCTTTCTCCATTATATGTCCTTTAGTACTCCCTGAAAAGGTGGTGGACCTAAGGAAGCTGCTCATCCACTGCAGACTACTCATGGCCACTCACAAATTTTCCTATTAAAAGCCATCTAGGATCCATCTGTGCTAGAAGCAGCCCTCTCCTCGGTTGTCCTGTGAAGCACTGGAAGATGAACACCTGCTGCTATAGCTTGTTTTATCTCAGAAAATGACATTTCTAGGATGTGTCATCTCTTCTCCACAGACCAAAAACTGATTTGTTGATGTGGTAGAGGAGAGGTTGCAATATGTGACTATTCCCAGCTGCTGGAATAACCTGTTTAGCTGCAAAGTTTGAACAACATTCCTTAAGTTCCTTTTAGCCCTGTCTTTTGATTTTTTTTTTTCAGTTGCCCTTTTTTTTTGGGGGGGGGGGGGTAAGAAAGGAGACGTGTCAGTTTTAAAAACAGTATTTTCACAGACAGCCTTTGCTTAGCAAGAAAAGATTAATCAGTCATTACCCTAATTTGCTGTCTGTTGGCATATATACCTTGCTAACAAATGAGCAACTACCTTGAAACCTGCTTGCTTGTTCTATAGTTCTACTAAACTATATGTGATTAGAGAGCAGGTGGTTATGGTTTATCTGTCTAAAAATCTCTTGCTCTCTACAGAATTCTATGGTTCCTAGAGAGAAACTAAACCAGAGCAAATTCTTCCTCTTCTCCTCCCTTCTACCCCACCTCCAAAAAAGAGAAAGGTAAAGACAAAAATGGCTGGGCTGGAGGTAAACCAATGAAGCAAAGAGGAAATGGAAATGGAGTGATATTGGTGTGCTATTCTGGGCAGGAGCTAATGACTGGATCGCTGCTTGCCCTAATTATGGTATAAAGTCCTAGTAGAGTAAAACCCCAGAAGTTCATAATCCAAATGATCAGAAGCTCATGGAAAGGAGTATCAGGATGGTTTACAATTATCCTCAGAATCTCTATAATGAACAGGGCTTCTGATGCTGTGCTTACATTGGGTGTCAGGTTCTGCTCAGCTGTTTGCTCATTGTGATATTTCTGCTCTTGGTCTTTTTTACTCTGGTGGGTGACTAGTGTTAGAGCTCTGCAGGGCAGTGGGTGCTTTGGCTTTGATTCTTTAAACAAGATCTTCTCTACAGCTAATCCTCAATGATTATAATAACTAGTTTGCTCCCCTGGCAAAATTGGATTATAGCACAGAGATCGGGTTGTATTAAAGAAGTTAATCTATTTCTGGTTGAAGAAACTGTGGTGTTGGAAAACTGTATTGCTTCATATGTTTTTCCTGTGATGTTCCCTGCGTGAAATTATTTGTCTTAATAATACAAGCCACCTCACAGTATTTCTGAGGGTTGTAATCTGCAAAATCATTAAGTATTACTTGTATACCTTGACATAAATTTTACATAAATCAAGGTTTTTCTATAAAAATATATTTTACAGTATAGGGACAATACTTCCTCAAAAATGTTTATCAGTGTTACAGTTAGGGTGAAGTGCTAGAGACATAGGGATTTCAGTTATTGGCTCTATACAAAAATGAAGTACAGGCAATGCATTCACCATTGTCCCATTCATTTTTCAGTCCAGTCCTGACAGAACATCTGTCATGAGAAACATTGTACTGTAATTTCATACTTTGTTCAGTCTTTGAATTTGTTTCCCATATTTAATATTACCGACGTACATGCCAGTATTGATAATAAAATTATCTGACTGACTGAAGGTACTGAAATTCTTTCAGTCTAAAAAAATGGAATTTTTTATCAGATGGTGTGAACTTTATTACTTTAGGTTGGATTATGACTTTTTACCCTGTAACTTATTCAGAACCTTTTTTATTTGGCCAAGCAATGACTTGGGACCCAATAACTTGTTGCCTCTCCATGAGTGATAAGTCAGCATAGTGCAGAAGTTGCAGTATTGCTAGTTTTTGTAATTTTTCTGCAGATTGAGCAATTTGGTGTCGTAATGGTTTGCACATCCATGGCAGCAGCTAAGATTTTTGATTGAGGACCTCAGCTTCCTTTGAGATAGTAAGTTTCTAGCTGCCTTGGTTACAGAAAAGTTGGAAAACATGCCTGAATGTGTTCAAAACACATAGTATCAAGCGGCAGACACACATAATTTATTTTTTTAAAAAAACTAATGAGTTGTGGAGACAGAACAATGACCTTTGAACGCTTGGGGCTGCCTGTGCTGGCTGTAGGCGTTTTAACCTTTCTGCTGGCTTTCACACGCATGCCATTTCTACTGAGTTAGAGATCTATGTGGTTTTGGCAACAAAAGCTTTTCCACTGTGATTAGCTTCTCTTTTGGTCTGATTTAAGATTGCTTGTGTTCATTTATGATATAAACATATTCCTTTCCTGCGTTTCTTAAAACCCCTTTTTGAAATATGTGTAAAAGCTCCCTTTTTTGACATTATAGAGGATGGTTCTGTGATTAAGTCCTATGATATTTACCTTAAGTGTGTAATTGGGATTTAAAAGAAATGCACCTCTACATACTGCAGAGAGGAGGTCTAAAATTTTCATCATTAGAAGTCTGTTAGGCACTGGGTGAGAGTTGGCAGAGTTGTTCCACTCCAAGCAGTTTAAAAACACTGGTTTCATGTTGCAGACTTCCATGGGACTCTTTGTCACTATTAATGTTTGCACTTGTCAAATGGAACAAAACAGAATAGGAGAGGAGGCTGTAAGCACCTAAAAAAGTAGGTCAATGGGCCAGCAGGTTATTTGGCCAGACAAGAACGAGTAGCTTCATTGAATCATGCTGTAATTGTTTTTCTCCTGTTGGCAGATTGTTCTGCTATGCTTTAACTTCCTATGTTAATATTTGCAGCTATTTTAACCACTTGTGAACCTCTGTTAGGTGCAGGAGAAGGCACTTAACTTTTCAAATCAGATAAGTGATAATTCTGGTGTTTCCCATAAAAATCGTCAATGAATTTAAGAGTAGCATAACCTTAGTTTATAGATCCCAGCTTCCTTTTTAGAATTTAATATATTTTAAAATACAATTTTTCAGAAATGGAAGAAGTACATGTTATAGTGAATTTGTTTTTATTTTAGGACCACTAAGCAAGGCAGATGGAAACAGGATAAAGATGAGGGGAAAAAACCTGATTTCATGTAGCTTAAAAATGTAGGAAGTGGCATGGTTCAAGAGAAGTAACTATAAATGAAATGTAATGGTATAAAGGGACTGGAAGTAGGCAGTCACTTATGTCAGTGCAGAGTTTTTGTATGGAAGAAGTGCAGTTGTGAAGTGAGTTTGGGATACATTCCAGGAATTGATTTTGAAGTCAGTTTTGAAAGAAAGAGTTAATGGCTGTGTTTGAGGGAGAGGCAATAATGCAATTGGGCAACTTTGCTAGTTGTCAACAGCAGCAGCATTCTATGCATTCTGGAGTCCTGAGAATAACAATTTTGGAGACATAGAGAGGAGAAGGTGTAACAGAGAAAGCCAGAGACCCTAATAAGAACTTTAGTGAAAAGGTGTTTAAATAATAGTGTATAAATATACCTTGAAGGTAGCAAGTGGAAGTGAAGATGTAGATGGTAGAAGTGATACCAAATTTGAAAGTGAAAAGGACATTGAGACTAAAGATAGGCATAAAGTGATAGCTTAAAGCCAAGATGAAACAGTGCCAGAATGTCCTGCTTATCAAGAAGAACTTTAAAGCAAGGTCAATTCAGATAGTGAAATACTTGAGATATTTTTGATAAGAAGAATATTGCATTTAGAGATTACTCTTGTTAAAACAATTGCTTGTTTTTTTACAAAAAAATTAGGAAGTAGATAATTTTTAAACTCACTGATTTTAAAGCTTTCCTTTGTTATTTTTTGACAGTTCAGAATTTATTTTCTGCAGAAGAGGATACATCTAACTCCACATTGTTGTTCACAGGAACCAGGTGTCGTCCCTAAACCTCATACTTTAACAAGTCCCAAAGCGTAAAAGGTAAAACTGTGTTCTTATAATTGATAAGGTTCCCATGGCTTTCAGTTATCAACACTGATGGGCTTAGTAGCAGTGTTAAGTAGTGTCTTTTGTTCTCCAGAACATGACTGAATCTGAATTTGAGAAATAGACATAGTCCTTTATTTATCTAGTGTTTACTTTCAGCTTGACTGTTTTTGGTGGAATTATCTCTGCAGTCTTATTCTTGGCATGTATAAATACTGAGAGTGTTCAGTGTCTTGCAAATTTGGGTGCAAAGACAGAAGGGTCAGACCTTGAAAGATGAGAAACAAGTGTGCTGCAGGTGCATTTCCTGTACTTTTCAGTACTTTAAACTATTTGTCTTGGATACCAGATATAGGCTGCCAGTTCTGACATAGGATCTGTATATTGTAATGAATGATTTTGTTGAATTCTGGGAATTGAGTGCTCTGTTAAAGTGAAAATACTGACTTAAATTCTGATTCTGCATAATGGAGATGTCAATTAAGTCACAAGTGAAAGTCTTCTGTATTTAGCTGTACAGGTATTTTTCTTTTGCATATTGAGGGAAGTGTATGATTTGTCCTACAGAATTTCATATTGCTCTTGATCCCTATAATTTTAGGTACCATTTTTGTATAAAAATTAACACAGGGCTAGAAGTGTAATTAGTGCATAGCTGTATTAGTGCTTACCATGTAAGCTAAATGAAAACAAGTTTATTGCTTTTGTCTTGATTTTAAACTTAGTTCCATGCCAGTCATGATAGCTAGCTTTTACTGCTGAGCAACCTGTCTGTTGTTTTGCACTTTTGACAAAAACTCAAACAGAGACTTCTTCATAATTTACTTTTCTCATGCTGTTTATGGCTGGTTTTCAAATGTTACAACTCTGTTACTTGGCCAACTAATTTGGGAAATTTAATTTGTCAGTATGGCTGATGCAGTTGTTATTTTGAAGAATTGGAGGGAAGAAGTGGTTTGCTGCCAGCGTGTCTTCATAGCACTAGATTTTGGAGAGTGAGGGCAAGACAAAAGTGGTCCATACTAATTGAAGGTGGGGCATTTGGGCAAAAACACCAGCACGCCTTGTGATGTGCCTTGAAAGAGATTGTGCTGCAGTACAGCTCTCCCATATACTTTCCTGCTGCGCTCAAGTTGTGAAACTTTGTGGTGAAAAATGCTATTCTTGTGAAGGAAATCCACACAGTATGTGGCTGTTGTAGATGCAGAGACTATTTGGTTGAATCACAAGCTTTCTTCCTCAGTTCCCTCATCATGCATTTGCTGCCATATTTCTTGTGGTATTGACATTGCAAGTTCCACTGGTTTAAGTACTCTCAGGAACAAACAAATCCTTCTCAGAAAATACTGAGTCACTAAATGGACTAAGATCATCTTCTTTGAAATAAATGTAGTGCCTTTTTACTATTAAGTTTGTAGCCTACTAAAAATTCCTGAAGATCTGCAAGTTCAGCTCATATAAAACTTGCTTCGTGCAATTGTTCCCTAATCACTGCCAGTGTTACAATCTTGCTGCTCTATTTTAGCAGCCTCTGACAACTGACTTTTCCGTATGAAAGAGAAAGGTTTAATTCTATTGTTTTGTGTTTGACTTTGGCCTTTTCATAACCTGTGTTATATTCCTTCTCTCACTATTAATATTTTGTTCATATTCTTAATTCAAAGTCAAATGTGCATCTGGAAAACCAAAACTTCCTGTCATGAGTAAGTGACTGCTTTAAGAAATGGTCAGATTAACTTTCTCACAGTACAGAGATCACATTATAATTGGTATCTTACTGTTATCTTTTCGTGTGTCTATGATAAAAATGTGGTCAAGAAAAAATACAGTAAGAAAAAAATTATAGTTGTAAAGAGCTATATCCCAAATGCTTTCTGTTTGCACTGTTTCTAAATAGAATGTACTCGTAAGTGTATTTCACATCTGTTCAGCCTTCAAACTCCTGAGGGTTCTTTAGGAAAAAGTTAAAATAAAAATGAAAATATATATCTGAATTCAGAGTCATAAAAAGGTTTGTATTTGTTTAGTACAGACTTATTTACTGTAGCCTTTAGTAGTGTTCTCTTGAACTCTGTCACGTAAAATGAGCTATTAAGGCCCAGGTTATGATGGTAGTGGAGACTACTTTAGAGAAGGTAGGAGGGCAGAGCAGAAGGTTGGAAGAGAGGGGAAGATTAGGAACAGCTTATAAAGCAAATGAAAACATCAGTAGGTTCTAATGAAGAACACATTTTTTCCCTCAGTCACAGTTTGATATTTTTTCTTCTCTTATAGGCAAGCGTACAAATGTCTACCACAAGACTAAAGTGTGATATGTTATGTTTTTTACCATAAGCACCCATAAAATGAGCTCCATTGCAGACAGGTACGTTAATAGATATGGAGAGTTTTGGGAGAATTACTGTTCAGTTCTTTCTTTAATAGTCTTTTTTGTATGGTTAATACATTTAGATGTTAATTTATGCAAAAATTAACGAGTGAGGTTTTGGCTATTTTTGGCAAAGTTAATTTGGTAGTTGTTAGATGTGTCATTTTGTAGTCACTGGAAACAGTGATTTCAGTTGGTTAAGGTTAATCTTAAAATGCATTACTTGTTTTCAGCCATGGGACAACAACTGTGCAAGTTGAGCTGATTTTTAATGTTTACTTGAACTTTCAATTTTTTTAGTACTTCAGTTTTTGATTAAGAAAAGCAAATACATTTAAATGATTAATGTTGCTGTAGATGATAGTAAAGTGACCTGCTAACCTATTTCAAGGGAAAAGTAATTCTACTTGATTCCTTGAGCTGCACTGTCTTAGGAGCTTAGGTGAACATCTGTAACCTAATGTCCTGTGTATTACCATTTTTGACACTTTGGGAAATGAAACTTGCATCTAATTTACATCAAGTTAAACATGATGGAAAAAAATAAGAATAAAAGCAAAGGGTAAAACTTCCATAATGCTTGTCTAACTTGTCACTTCTTCTAGTGAAGTTTTTTGGCATCTCACTGAAACTTCAGCCTTTTGAATATATTAATTGCTTCTAAAAGCTTGATGTTTATGTAGTAGCATACAAAATAATAACTTCCTCATGCCACTGCTTATTGTAATGTACAGTACAATTGCCTGATGGTTTAGAAAACAGGGAGATGAGGTAAGCTTTTTAGGAAGGTTACTTGGCTTAAGGGAAGGAAACATTAGGATAAGAAATTCCAGGATAGACACACAGAGGTTGATGTGGACAGCACTAAATAGGCTGAAAGCAGGGAGAAGTTAGGGAAATAACATGTGAAAGTCCGTTATATAGCAGTTTTGGAAAACAGAAGAACAGTTTTGACTTGACTTTCAAAGCAAAAGGAAGTGAAAAAAAGGAATTGTATGAAGGATACTGAGGCATCTTCAAAGGAAAGCACATTCTTATTTTGGTATTTTAACACTTCTTTAGCGGTAGATGGGCAGGTGTTAAGCTAAGAAATTTAGGTGATACTTTTTGAGGAAGCAAATATAATGGTTACCGTTTAACATTGATATTAATTGTATATTTATGAAATTACATATGTGGATGAAGTATAGCATATTCCTTACCTCTCTTCCACTAAGAGTACTTCGGAATTTAAGAAAAATATGTGTTCAGTAATTAGAATAGAAATTGCCAATAAGTAAAAATAAATTACATGTCCTCTCCCATGTTTTCAAAAGGGTAAGGTAATGCAAACAATCAAGAAGAGAGAAAACCAAAATGAAGCATTGTCCAATTAAGTGTTTGTATAGGGCTGTAAGTTCTTATAAGAAACAGTCCTGGAATCCTTTGAGTTGTGTCAGAAATGTAAGGTTTTTTGCTTTTTCTTTAGTAAATGCAAGGAGAACATAGAAGACTTAGCTTCAGGTTACTGATGGTGGTCCTTGTGAGACATCGCAGTAAAACAGTTCCTTGCTTTCTTGATGCAGTGGAGATGATGATGAATAGTCAGCTCTTTCCCTTCCCCCTTTCTTTGTGATTGGACTTCAAAGGAGAGGAATTTTCCCTCCAGCATTTATTTCTTTTTGTTTCTTTCAGAAATGATGGAAGCATTTTTGATGGGCTGGTGGAAGAAGATGACAAAGATAAAGCAAAAAGGTAAGTTCCAAAGTTATTTAAAGCTAAGAAATGTCCTATACTTGTATGCTTTAACTTACCAGTGTGATTTATAAACAATAAAAATGTTACTCTTATATAAATAAAGATATTACTCAGCAGCATTTTTTCTACTGTTATTTTTCAGATATATTGTATACTTATAATTATGGTTCAGTTGTTCGTGTTTTGTAAAAGGATGCTTTATTCCAAAGGCTTTGCTGCACTGTTCCTTGAGGAGGAAGCCATTCTTCAAAAATGGTGTCTGAGATATGGAGTAGGTGTTTCTGTGACAGTTATTACAGCAGAAATTCTTAAGGGGCTGTTTGCATCAGGAACCTGGCAGTAGTATGCAGCGTGTAAGAAAGTCTCATGGTTGTTATGAAACATTTTCTGGTTTGCTTTTCAGAGTGTCTAGAAACAAGTCCGAAAAGAAACGTCGAGATCAGTTTAATGTACTTATCAAAGAGTTGGGCTCCATGCTTCCAGGTAATGCTCGGAAGATGGATAAGTCCACTGTGCTGCAGAAGAGCATTGATTTTTTACGGAAGCACAAAGGTAATTATTTGTAACAATAAACATTATTTATAAATTCTTAATTTTTTTAAGTGATACTCAGTTATTACATAAAATACTGAAACTTGCAGCTCCTTTAAGGAATTTGTCAAAAAAATGTGAAGCGCTCCTGGAGAAAGATATTCTTAAGATCTTCTAGGCAGCAGAGATGCAACTGTGTTTCTGCTAATACTTAGCAAAAGCCAGAACTATTTTTTTTGTCCCATAGTTGTCTTTGTGAAACATGAAATACGTTTCACAAAGAGAAGATTTATTTTTGAAATAACCTCAAAGTTTTTTGTTCTGGACAGATGCTGGTGCAAGTTGCTAAAGTTTTGCTTCACAGGAAAACTGTTGATCCATTTTAGTGAAAGTACTTGCTGGAAATACTTATTTGGATATTTAGATAAGCCTGGTTTGAGCAGTTGATTTGTTTCTCCAGGTTCTACATGAAGTAAGATAAATCACTGAAAAGCTAGTCCAAGAGAAGTTAATGCTCGTTCTCTTCATGTCAGGTGCCTACACAACTGGCTGCTTAAACAAAGACTATAAGACAATAGGGCATTGTGGTTTCCAGCAGTGTTACTGGTTGGTTGCTTGGCGAGAGAGTGAAACACAGGGGGCATAGAGACCAGGAGTTATGGGCATTTTGGCTTTTTTTTTTCCTTTTCAGCTGGGAAAAAAATGCCAGAAATTCTATAGATACTTTTAGCTAAACTTTTAAAGGTTTAAAATGTGCCCATGGATGTATAAGCCACTGCGTGTGTGTTGTTCTTTAGAGGTCATGTGAAATGTCAAAATGATCAATATCCTGGAACATCCTTGCTATTCTTTGTTCCTCTGGCTGTTTGCATCAGCTGATGGTGGGATATACCCATATATGTAGTACTGAAGTTTGTTACAGGTTGTTATTTCTGTCATGAAAAAAATTCTTTCACCAAGTGTACACTTATTTATGGCTGTTAGATATTATATATATAAAAAAATCTCTGTTCCTGCTCCTACACTTGTTCTTAATATGGCACCTTGTGGTTCACACTGCCAAAAACAAGATTAGAAACTGAAGAAAATGGACTCTTTTGCTACTTAACCCATTTCCTTGGGTAATTTCTGAGAATGCATACTAGCTAGAAAGCAGTAGGGTCAAAAAAAGTATAAGGTTATAGAATAAGTAAAGCTATTAAGTGGATGAATAGTTATGTATTTATCAACAGTATGCATGTCAATTCAGGGTATGAGAAATGTTTTTCCATACCCTAGCATGTCTCTTCCATTAGTGTTATGTTTCCAGTAACACCAAATGTGTATTGAACATTGCCATTAAAATTGTAAACATAATTTAAATGAAAAAGGAGGGTGGTGTAATTCGTATGAGAGTTCATAGGTTTGGGGGAATTCTTTCCAATTAAATACTGATTATGCTGTTCCAATTTTCTGAGATACATTTGTCTCATAACAAAAAAAAAAGCAGTATTAAGGCTCCTCTTCTGTAAAAGTCAGCTCTTTAGGTTATAAGGCCTTTGTGAAAATTGGTTCTGTTTCAAAATTACTTTATCTTGTATTGGTGATTCCTGATGTAAAATATAGAATGCAGAACAAACGTGTGTCAGCCAGCCAGCAGCACCAGTCATACTTTTTTCTTCAAAGTGCTGAGATTTTTTTTTTTTTTTTAAATAAAGGGGCAAAAAGCAGCTTTGGAAATGGATGCCTTTTAGGGCATGGCACTTTTATCCTCCACTTGATGTGACAGAGTGCAGCTCTGTGTGACTACAAATATCATATTAAGGTCCCTAAAGCTCTGGCTTCCAGTGCTTACTAGCATTGCTGTGCAGTGTTTTACATTAAAATGTTTTTGGACAAAATGTTGGTAAAGTTCAGAAGAACATTTTATCTCCTGAAGTGCTTGGATATGTTGCAATAAAGCTGAATGACCTAGAATAAATGGATTGTTCAGCACTGAGTAGCTGCTTTATGGTTGAAATCCTACTATGTTCAGCCACCAGGATTTAACTGCATTGCTTCTGGTTCTTCCTGGACTATTTCCACATTATCCAAGCTTGGTACTCTGGCAGCAGCTCCAGATGAACTATCTAAGTTGGTTATTGGCCAGTGTGGATTCTGTTTCTCACTGGGAAAATACAGGAGGCTAAACACACTGAAATTGTATCACTGGGAGCTTCTCTTTGACTAGTACTGCCTGTCATCTTTCTTTGAATTTGAAACAAATTTTTTAAAATTAGTGAATGCTGAAGAATTTAGCTGCCTATAAATGCAGGTAGTAGACTGATACTCCTACAGCTCACAGATAAATGGTACAGATCTTGGCTTGGCTGTCAATTTGTTTTGAGAATTCTAGTGCTGGTGTAGGGTTACTTCAGATACAGAACTTGAAGACTGAAGTTTAATGTGCAAGTTTGGTTATGCTCCTCTTTCTGGTGTCTAGCTGAGGAATGTGACCTTACTGCCATTTATCTTTGAGTGCAACCTTCTGCCAGAACTTGTAGGCATTTCTCTGAAGTTACCAGGTGAAACAGGTTCTTTCTGTTACTTCGGCTCTGTTTGCCAGTATCATACTTGCTCTAATTATGGAAAATGTAAAAGAACACCTGTACTTGTGATAAGATACTTCAGAATGGTCTGTTAAAGGCATGAACTTCAGCTTTTATTTAGCATAAATCCATTCTAGTGCAAAAGACAGTCTTTTTAATTCTGAAGTAGGATGGTTATAACGGCCAGAATGAGCCAATGAATCAGACTTTTCCAGTTTGAAGTGAAGATTATCTGTGTTCTGTGGAATGAATGCACTAAGTTCCTGGAATTTTGCCTCCACTTTGGTGGCAGAGCTTTTCATTTTCATGTCCTTTGACTTGCCCCTCAGTGTTCGGTATCTTTGTTCTGACTGAAAAGCTACATTTGGGGTTATACTTAGGTTTTCTTTATTCTCCAGACTACTCTTTCTGCTTTGTGATACCATTTCAAAACAGATTGCAAAAGCCTGATGAATTTATATGTTTTGTGACATCTAATAATTGGAAAGTCTTACTTGTTGGTATTTTTTTCACCTCTTCTTGCAGCTTTCCACTTTTGGCCAGTTTCTTGCATGACGTTGCTGTTGTTTGCTGTTCTTTTAGTTAAGTCTAAAGCTCTTTTGTAAAGTTTTCCCCCTTTGGTGTGGTAAACAAAACTACAAACTGTTCCAGCCCTTTGCATATTTAATTCAATTCCAGGTTTTCTGGCTCTTTGAGCCATCTGAACTAAGACTCTAGCTTACGATCTTTGTACAGACTTGTCCTTTAAAAATCAGAAACCTTAAAGAATTGGTTTGATTCTTTTGATTTGGCTAAATACTTGATTACTTGTCCAAGGTTGTTCTTACAACCAGTACTTCTATGATGCCGGTGTTATTCATCAAAAGTGAAGCGCTATGAGGTCCTGCTTCTTGTTGTTTCAGTTCTCAGTTGACAAGGAAGCATCACTTTCAGAACCTGGGGTCAGGCTTAGCTTAGCAGCTGTTGATTCTCTCACCTGTGTATGGAAGTTAAACTGTGTATTTCTCAACTCTTGCAGGAATCTCTACTCAAAATTAATCCATGTCAAAGTTCATCTATGTGTCTGTAACAGACAGGAATTCTAGAGTGGAGTCTGTCATACAGCTCTAATAATCTTTGTTGAAAAACTACTGTTTTTAAATGTAGCCAGAAAAGAGCAGGAAAAAGAGAAAAGACAATGCCAATTGTTAGTGCAAGGGTTAGAATGACAAGGATTGGCCAAGATACTTGAGGATTAGCCATTTTAATGACATAAACTGATCAGGAATTTTGGCTTTCTAAATCTTTGTAAACAACACTCTTAATAAAACATTTTAGTATAGTCTCAGGGAAAGAGTATTTTTTCATCACCAATATCTATTACTGACTGTCATTAATGTCAGTATTACCTTGAAGTCTGGCAGGACTGTAGCACAAACTGGTTGAAGGAAAGAGAAGACAAATTTAGTTATGACATGGGAGAAGACATTATTTTGTTTTTACGGAACAACATCTGTATGTAACGAATGAACAGCAGAGGAGACTGGAGAACGTTCTGCTGTTTCTTAACTGTGAATATGTAGCTTAGGGGAAAAATAATGGCTTTTGGAAGTATGAATCCTTATACTGTATATGTGTTTGATTGTAGAAATTACTGCACAATCAGATGCCAGTGAAATTCGACAGGACTGGAAACCGACATTCCTTAGTAATGAAGAGTTCACACAGTTAATGTTAGAGGTATATTATTTCTGTTTTTCTGGGAGTAGAATAATTCCTTGCTGGAAGTCATTCCATTATGAAATTTTTCAGTTTGATGACATACATTTTTATTCTCATATTTGAGTTGTGTCTGTATATTTTCGTGAACATAAACCATCAAAATTCCTATGTATGCAGAGTTTCAGAATTTTGTTTCAGAAAAGAAGGTTTGCTTTGAACTAGATTTTCAATTAAATAAACATAATAACAGAACAAGTCTGTAAATGAATGTGTTTACTGTCCAAGTGGATATTTTAAATTATCAACATAAGGAATGTGCTAGAGAAGAATTATTATGCATAAATTAAAATTCTCGTTATGAAAATGGCTCAACATATCCATGTAACTTGGGTGCAATAAGTAAATGTTTAATTTCTTTACCTGCTACGCTTTCCAAAACTTGTTGAGAGCATTACTTTGCTGAAGATTACATGAATAGTTGCAAAACTACTAGAAAGAAACTTTAAGTATAAGCTATTATTTCATTGAAAATGAGCATAAGTCATTTATATCTTGTTAGTGAAACAATTTTTAATAATAGTTAAATGAAAAATATTACAAATTAACAAACACTTTTTTATTTTCATTCCATAGTTAAACCTTTGCTTTGATGCACAGATATAAAAAGTTAGAAGTTGTCGGTTTTGGTATTTAAAAAAATTTTCAAAAAAGTCCTCTGATAGGAGTTTTTTTCAAAGATGTGAGCTTTAAAATTTCCTATTTAGAAATACAGTTCTGTCTTGCTTTTGTTGGTAGCTGTCAACTGAAACATTGTGTTGTATTCAAAGGAAAGAAGTTTGAGTTCGGTAGAAGATAATGCAGTCAGAACTGTATCTCACAGATTTCAAGTCTCAATAAAATCTCACTACAGGCTTCTTTCATTGAGATTGGGAATGTTGAGATTTTTAATTACTAAAATTCATTGATTTTGCTGGCTCTTTTACTTGTTCTTCTCATAGCTTTCCCGCATCTTCTTGCTTTTGTCTCTAGCTCATTTTTATGAGTTTTCTGAGGTCTAAAATGGTGACGGAATTAAAAATAACAGGCAGGCAGAGTGGGAGTTGGGGAAAACAGTGGCTGTCTATATATGTACTTGCTTCTGAAACCACAGCTTATTTAACGACAGAACAGTATGGGAATTGTAATGGTTTTAGTGTAAAAACAAGATAAAGGATTTTTAGTAGGGGAAAGACATTCCCATTTCTGTAATGAACTAAACTAAAATTGCTCTACATTATTTTCTGTATTGAATATAGCTTAACATTTTTAGTATGCTGTTTCTTTTTTATTTAACTGCCCATTATGTTTAATTTCAGGCTCTTGATGGTTTTTTTTTAGCAATTATGACAGATGGAAATATAATATATGTGTCTGAAAGTATAACTCCCTTACTTGAACATTTGCCAGTAAGTAACAAATTGCTTTCAGTAACATATCAGTTTTTCTGTGGTTGGTCGGTGTTCTGATATGAGTACTAATTAGTTGTTGGTATTTTTGGCATTATAGGACAGATGTCGGCTTTGTTTTATTGTTTCTGTTTTTTTCTTCAGCACAACTCCTTCCTACTGGTCTGTCTTCTATATTAAACATTTCCTTTGGAAATGCAGAAAGCAGTTGTCACTCTGTTAGGAAGGATTATGAAGTGCCTAGCATCAGTTTCAATGTAACTAAAGTAACACAGTTGATTGCAGAAGACCCTTTAGAGTTCACAGTGTCTATATGAGTCAGAAGAGTATTGCTAAAGATCTAAATAATTGAAATTTTTGAACTACTTTTTTACTTCTGTCTTGACAATGCACTCTGATAAATACATTGCTGCTGGTTCTGCTTTTTAAGTTTAGTATATACTTTTGGGTTTATTGCATTCACTCATCTTTAATCTGGATGACATTGCTCACTGGTACATGTCACATTCATTTAAGTTTTTAAAGCTGCCTTTGAATAATGTTATTCTGAAGTGAGGCAAATTAACAAGTGCGAACAATTGATGAGTTAAACTGAGTGCTTTTCTAGAAGAGAAGGGCGAGTTCTTGTTAAAGGTTAGTTGTTTTAGTGTGGTAAGAGACAAATTCTCCTAAGGTGTGCATGGTAAGTCTGAGAATTTTTTTAAATGGGCAGGTAATTGTGATTTTTACTTTTTCTTTTAGTACAATTTGACAGGTTCTCAGAGGCACATTTGTTCTTGGCTTTTAGGTGTGATTTATGAATTCTAAACATACATTTTATGATTCCTCTTTTTTGAATACTTAACCCAATATGCATTTATGCATATAATCAGTTGTTCAGTTTTGCTGCATTCATGTCTGTTGTTCGCAGTTTTGTGTACATAGCTATGGAACTGATTATAAAATGTGGTAACTGGCAACTCATCCTCACCCAGCAGCTCACTCATCACTCCTCAGTGGGATGGGGGAGGCAATTGGAAGGGTAAAAGTGAGACAACTTGTGGGTTGAGATAAAGACAGTTTAATAGGTAAAGCAAAAGCCACGCATGCAAGCGAATCAAAGCAAGGAATTCATTTACCACACCCCATAGGGCAGGCATATCAGAGTGAGATTTTTTTTTTCTTGAAAAATATTAGTATGTATTCCAGCAGGCGGCTTTGTTGAGTCGGTAATGAGCTGTGGAATTGTTTAGCATTAAAATAGTAGGGTTTGTGACAGTGTACATCTTGAATTAATGCTTATTAAATATTTTTCTTTCAGTCTGATCTTGTGGATCAGAGTGTATTTAATTTTATCCCAGAGGGGGAACACTCAGAAATTTATAAAATATTGTCTTCTCATCTGCTGGAAAGTGATTCCTTGACACCGGAATACTTAAAATGTAAGTAGTTATTTTGGGCTAACCCCTGTAGGCAGCTCAGCCCCACACAGCTGCTCGATTACTCCTCCCAGTTGAACGGGCAAAGAATCAGAAGAGTAAAAGCGAGCAAACTTGTGGGTTGTGATAAAGGCAGATTGACAGGTGAAGTCAAAAGCTGTGTGCACAAGCGAAGCAAAATAAGGAATTATTTTGCTTTTTCTGGTTGGTAGGCAGTTTTCAGCCATCTCTAGGAAAGCAGGACTATGTCATGTATGGTGGTTACTTGGGAAGACAAATGCCATCAACTCGGATGTCTCCCCCTTCTTCCTTTCCCCAGCTTTTATTGCTGAGTGCAGTGCCATACAGTGTGGGATATTCCTTAGGTCAGCTCTCCCCGCTGTGTCCCCTCCCAGCTGCTGGTGCACTCCCAGCCTCCTCACCAGTGGAGCAGAGTGAGATAAAGAGAAGGCATGTGCACTGTGTAGGTGCTGCTGAGCAGTAACGGGCACATCCCTGTGTTAGCAACACTGTTCTAGTCAAAATCCAAAACACAGCACCATGTGAGCTGCTATGGAGAAAATTAACCCTATCCCAGAGAAAACCGGTACAGTAGTTGTGTTAAAAATTATTTACTTGGAATTATATGTGATCAGTTTCTCCAGCGTTATTTGAGCAAACACATACACTTCAGAGCCCTGAAGAACAGAAGTGTCCCTCCTGCTCTAGAGTAGAATTTTCAAAGTTGCATTGCCTTTCAATCTGTAACTTTCCCGTGTGTTAGAAATGTTCAAATTGTTTATAGAGCTTCTATTCAGACAGTTTTAGCAGTTGGCAAGAAAAAATACATAGCAGCCTAATGGAGTTTGGGAGCATGTGCTTTAATGAACTTAAGTTCAGGACATCTTCTTTAATACAGCTCTAGTTCTCAGAGATTTTCATGTCACTAATATTCAAGCCCTTCATGCACAAAATCTAAAGGAGTTCTTTGGGTTAGTTATTGTCATGCTGGTTAAAAGCAGAGGCTGTAGCCTGTTGTAATCACTACACTTACAGTATCTCAATATGTATTCAGCTTAATTATTCCTGCTTTCCATTTCATGTTGCCTGTGTGCTTCATCAAGCATATAGCCTATTACTTTGTTTATTTTTTTTCTAGCAAAAAATCAGCTAGAATTCTGTTGCCATATGCTGCGAGGAACAATAGATCCAAAAGAGCAACCTACATATGAATACGTAAAATTTATAGGAAATTTCAAGTGTTTGAATCATGGTAAGTAATTTCAGCAGTGTTAGAGTGGAATACTTAGGCAGCTCCACAGCTAAACTGGCTTGGGACCATGGTGCAAAATGTAGGTGAACTAAAATCGGCTTTCAAAAGAAGATCTTGAAGCAGAGTTTTATCACTTCTATATTGGTGAAAAACTGCCTATCAGGTATTACAGGTCTGTGTATTTGAATGTAAAACGTAGTAATTATGCTCAATGCTTTCACTTAAAGAAAAGTAGTATTTTGTAAAATATTTTTTAAAAGCATGTAAAAGAAATTTAAGCAAATGCTTTAAAATAAAGAGTCTGAATTTAGTTCAGCATAAGCCATAATTCAGCAGGTGGCTAACTGGAAGTGGTACTGAGCCCTGCAGATCTCATTACACAGGCAACTGGGAAGGAAAATGTAGGTTTTCCCCTCATTTCAGTTCTGTGCTTTCACTTGACAGGTGTTACCACTCAGATGAGTGGGTGGGCCAGTACAGTCTTCTGCACTGAGTTCCTACTCCCTTCCATTGAAATTATTTTTATTAGCTATGTATAGTATTCTTCTTTACTGCATCTCTAATCTGTTTGGCCAGGCTGTGCTGACTGTTTACTTGAGAAGCCTGTTTTTTTGCCCAGGTGGGTTCTGCAGTGTGATCAGTAGTAGATTCTTAGAAAGATCACCGAAAAATATTGTGAAAACCGGTATGTTGTAAATAAATCTGTGGGGTTTTTTATCTGATACCAGTATTTTTCTCACAAGATGGGAAGAGGTTGAGTCTTAATGCAAATACAGTTATGTAATAATATAGGAAAGACAAGAAACAGTCCTGAAAAGGCCAAATGTAGCGTTAGTCTTGGAATGAGGAGTTGGGAAACTGCAGACCTATTGGTTGCAATTCGATATTTGGAAATACTTTGGAACAAATAATTAAACTATATATGAGTTTCAGGAAGCTGCAGGGAATTGAATGGCAATCATTGTAGATTTTTCAGGTAGAAATAGCATTAAATCAGTTCAGCTTCCTCTACCAAAGAGTAACACACTGTGTGGATACAGAGGATAGAGCACAAATAAATGATGGATAAAGCACAAATAAATGATGGACTTTTAAAATATTTGTTTGTTACTGTGTTCTGTTCTCACAAACGTGTAAGAGAAGCACATGTTAATTAAAATTGCTGGAGAGTAGCTGCAGAAACTGATTGGAAATGTTACCAGTGTTCACCATCAAAGTGCAGTTTTAATGGACAGCTTCTGGATTTGATCGGTATTTTCATTAATGTTATGAACAATGGAACATAGTTGGCAGTCATGAAATAGTCCACTAAAAACAAGAGAAGAATTCATCCCCGAATTTAGAAAATAAATTATTTTGGGCTAAAAACTCAGAAAAATTGACTAAGAAAAAATGCAAGCTACTACGTTTAGGAATATCAGACTATATGAATGGGGATGGTTACAGGCAGCTACATAGCAGTCCTTTAGGAAAAGGAGTTATTGTGGAATGTAAACTGAACATGACCAAATCACCTTGACCAGCCACCAAGCTGTGAAAATGCAAAAGCCTTTCTAAAATATAGTCTAAACCACCTGAAATAATCCCACTGCACTTCTTAGCACCTGCATGTCCTCATCCAGTTTTTGATACTTATTTGTCAGAAGTACAGAAGCTGGAGACAGTTCAGAGTATAACAACAAAAGCAAGAAGTAGCTTATAAATCTAACTTACAAGGCAAGATAAAGTCTGAAGAACAAAGGACAAGGGCTAAGATAAAGAAGAAAGAAACTGCCTATTTTCTTTCTGATGGAAAGAGCAAGGAGCTGTAAGCTGAAATTGCATGAAGAAACTTCACTAGGAGTTCTAATCTAGAGCTGAATTAAAACCAGTCAGGCTTTGAAAGGCCTCACAGTGTTTTGAAGTCTCCATCTCTAGACCTTAGGAAAGATAAACTAAATTGATAACTGCTGGAAATGAAAGATAAGGTTAATCTGTTTTGAGGTCTAGTCCATCCTTTGCCTCCTTTTGATTCCATCTCTGTGATTCAATAAGTGGAATTTGTTCTCAGTTCAGTATCCTAATTCTTTCACATCCATAATTGTGCATTTGATTGTTCTCGGTATGTCTTCAGTATGTGGTGCTTAAGTGTGATGGAAGTCTACAAAATAAATACTTACCTCAGAGTTCAAAAGAAAAATTTAGCAAAACCTGATACAGAAGATAAATTTTAAAGATATTTTTGAAGAAAGTGTAATCCAGTCATTTTTACCAGTTAGCAAGGATTAGACCTGTTATTAGTTTCTTAAAAAGGCTTTGTCAGTAACAATATCATATTAACTGTAATTTTAGTTCTTTGAGAAAGTTACTTGATGGTTGTGTTCCCATTACTACTCTGTAACTACTCCTACTACTGTGCTACTATTCCTGTGTATATAAGTGTAAATATGTAGTATTTTTCTTAATGCATATTAAGTTACAAGCAAACCACAGATAAATATTGGGCCACTTGTCTTGCGATATTACTGCCATTTTCCTCCATACTTACATTGTCATCTGTGTTGTCATCTCCTCTGTCTGCCCTCAGTTCCCAACTCAGCGCACAATGGTTTTGAAGGAACTATTCAGAGATCACACCGGCCTTCGTATGAAGAGAAAGTTTGCTTTGTAGCAACAGTTAGATTAGCTACACCTCAATTTATCAAGGTATGTACAAATGAAATCACTTTTATATCACTCTTAAATGGACTCTCAATGGGAAAACTTCAGAGAGAATGCCCACAACATTTAAAATATTAATGGAAAACCATAAGGAATTTTATGATGTGAAACTGAAAGTGTCTGTTTCTTACTTCAGATAGGCTAAGTTTTATGCAAAGTATCAAACGAGTTATGGTGAACATTAATTCTAAATAGTAACATCATTCATTCTAAATAGTAACATCAAAGTGAAAAATGCAAGAAATAAATTTTGAAGAAGTCCACAGGAATATAATTTAGCAAGATGAACTTAAACAATAGGAAAGATTACCTTGAGGTTCCACTTTCACTGGAGAAATGATTGATTTAGTTGAAACTTAGACGTGAATTTTTTGTTGCTGGTGGTCTTTCTGCAGTTTGACACAGAAGTAAATCTTGGAGGGCCTAAAGAAAGCTTACATTACTTGTCAGTAATGAAGAGTTGGGTTTGAGGTAATAGAAATCTTTTGTTTCAATGCAGTTATTCAGTAACTCAGTGGTTTAAACCTAACATTTTGCTTAACGGCTAATGTACAATGCGAAGGTGCGTTTCCAAGTTTAGAATTGGATGCATATGATACTTGCAGTTCAGTAAGTATAATCCTGTCTCCCTCCAAAACCAGTCAAAGTAAATACTCAGGATACAGTATAGTAGGGTCTGTGATTGTGATTCTGATTATATGTTTCATACAAATATATGAATCAAGATTCAGGATAGTCTGCTATCTAATGTTAGTTTTTGCAATTCAGTTGTAATGTAATGCCATGAAATATATGTGGCCTGATGTTAAGCTGTTGTCTGTAATACAGGAACTCTGAACATTTAAAACATTCTGCCTCTTAAATTTAAAGCACTGATGTCTTAAGCTGAAGACTGTTGGTGGTAGCTTCTGAAGACATGGTTTATCTACTTTGCACTTCAAAAGCGTAGTAGGGAGCATGTGGAGAAATCATATAAACTTCTTCAGTTCTGTCAGGCTGAATAGGCATTTTGTCTCTCCAGATTCCATGCCAGAGAAAGTTTGTTTATTTTTTCTAAAACTATGGAAATCTTTCATCTGACACTTTTCTTCCCATGCAGGTCTAAAAGATATTCTTCCTATTATGCCTACAGTTGGTAGAGATGTTATATGTGGGATTTTTGCTTCATGAAACAATTGTGGAAAAAAGACCAACCTGACATTTGCAAATGCTTTTGTCTTTTAAAGTCTGACAGTTCATGGTAAAACTTCTGTTTCCTACTTCTAGAAGCTGAGGAACATCCGTTTACGATCTTCAAGTGTCTCAGTCTCCTGCAGGCTAAAGCCTTACAGATTGCACTCTGGCCAAAGTTTCATTGCTGTACCTGAACCTCTGAGCCCTTAGTGCCCAAGGAAGCTTCCATGTTACAAAAGTTTTAAGATCTTTTGAGACTTTTACTGGTGCTGTTCATTTGGGAAATCTTTTGAAGACGACTAACATAAGAGTGAAGACCTAATCTGGCAATACCTGTTTATACTCCTGATACCTTCTGTTACTATTGAGGCTAGCATTGACTAGTCTTTAGCAAATGAGTGTATGTCAGGAATTTTACCATCCCAGTAACTTCACTAACAGATGCGTAATGCAGCCAGTAATGAGACGTGTGTTTTAGTATTGCCTTATTTAAGGTAGAACCTTCCTGCTCATCTGTCACTTGTTCTCTTTCTCTCAGTTGGTATACAGTTCTGGATTCTTCATTTTTTTTCCTCAAATGTAATTTCTCAGGATACACAATGCTTTTTGCACCTTTAAAGTTCACGTTTTTATTCTATGCATATGACCCTACCGCTTTTGTAACAAAACGTGTCACAAGTTTTGCTCCATAGCGAAGGCATCTGGTTCTACACATTCTTTAACACATTTGTCTTGCATTTTGGCTAGTTGATGTTTGCATCCTATCAAGAAGGCAGGATTAATCCAGCTGAAGGGATTCTAGCAAAATACTTTTTGTTACAAATGAAAGTCCTTTCTTTTCTAGATGCCTTGTTGACAACTTCAACAAGACGCCTTGTTGAACAAGCTGGCTTCTGCCCAGGGGTATTTCACAGTGGAAGATCTGCAAATCATTAATATAAATGCATTGAGTAATTGGATACTAACCTGCTGCCATTTCCTCTCTAACCATGATGTTTTTACTGTGGTTTTACTGCTTGCACTTCAGTGATTTTTACTGTTGTTTTGACTTGTGCCAAAATAATTAGATCAAAAGAAACAACAAATCAAAAGTATATCTCAAGGATATACTCTTGCTCTGTCATTTCTCTTACTTTACTATGAGTGGTGCTTTATTAAATGCTGTAATTTTAGAAAAGTAGATGAGCTTTGGGTTCTAGGGGTAGTTTCAGGTTTGAAGCTTAAATCTTGCTAACTGGAATTCACATCAAGAGTCGTAAATTTGTGCCCAGAGTTGTTTAGTTCATTGCCTCCATCTAATTCATCCATCATTCCATCGTTTTCTCAGTCATTGTCTTTAGATTTTACAGTGATGAAGGTGAGGAAAAAACATTGCCGAGGTATGGTCACTTCTTCCTTT
Source organism: Edolisoma coerulescens (assembly GCA_013397115.1). Taxonomy (NCBI): domain Eukaryota; kingdom Metazoa; phylum Chordata; class Aves; order Passeriformes; family Campephagidae; genus Edolisoma; species Edolisoma coerulescens. The sequence continues at coordinate 443,403 of VWZW01001322.1, forward strand.
CATAGAAAGAAAACTTAGACCTATTTTAAAATTGCGAAGTATCCAGTTAAACTCTTTGGATTATAACCTGAAAGAATGAAAAGAAAGGTGGTCCCTCTGTTAGTCTTTGACTGTATTTTTCTGCAGGAGTGCTTTAGTTACAGATGTTTGCAGGGCAGCAGTGTGCTCGTCTGTCCACACTTCTTGTGGGTATTCTGTCAGTGTAGCAGCAGCTTCCACATTGCAGTCTTTGGGAAACTCTTGTACCTGATATCAATAGATCCCAGTGTGTTCCTGGCACTGGGAATACCATTGCAAGCTCCTACAAATCACAAATGTGTGCACGTGTCCAAAAGAGAAAGATTTACTTATCTCTAATTTTAATGTAATTCTTTGAGGGGTATATTTGTATGCATGTGTTCCATCATCCATCTTCCTCCTTGTAAGGCAGTTCTAGAGGAGTTTGCAAAAGAATTGACTGGCTTGGGGTGCGTGGTGTTGTCACTGTCTCTGTGTGAGGCGCAGTACTTGGTGGGACATCTTTACCTTTCTCAAAGGGGACAGTAGAAGTTGACTGACATGCTCTGGATATGTTTGAGTGGAATACATTTAGAATGATGTGCAGAATACCTTGAGGTTTTGTTGTAATGGAAATACAGTCATTCCCTTACTTTTCATGAGTTCTAAACATAAGAATAGTGTGTTATTTGTAGTACATGTCTGTGCACTCAAAGAGATTTAGAGTACTTTGTGTTCACTAAAGGGAAGAATCGTATTCCTAAAGTCGGAGTAATGTGACCATCTTACTCATGTTGGGTTTTACCCATTTTAAACATGGACTATAATCAGACTGTCTGGTGGGAATGTGTCATCTCTTCTTTTGCGTGTTACAATTTAAAAGCATAGCTGCAGGAACTATTGATTTCTGCTTTTACTACTGTGTTTGTAGATACTGAGTTTGAGTTTAATCTCATGACATGGTTAGTCCATTTAAATCAACTGAGCATCAGCTTGGCACAGTTGAGATTAGATTCAACCTCAGTATTACACGTCTAAACAAGCAAAACCAATGAAGCTGTCTAAAAATAACATTATAACTATTGTGGAGTTATCTACTAACTTTAGGTAAGTCTGAATTTTGAAAGAGTTTATGTACTAGAATAGAGAAGTTTTAAGAGATTTTTATTTTTTTCCTTTTTAGGAAATGTGCACTGTTGAAGAACCCAACGAAGAGTTCACATCTAGACACAGCTTAGAATGGAAGTTCCTATTCTTGGATCACAGGTGCAGTTCCTTCTGTGTAGTAGCAATAGCAGCTGAATCACAGCGGTGGCTGTCGTATTTGGAGTTCACTAATCTGCATTAACTACTCATAGCTTGTGTTGGGTTTAATTTTTAATTTTTTTTGGAGCACATACTGTAAGCAAGACAGCTTATATAGTTAATTCTGATTTCTTTGAGATGCTTTTGTGTGTGTGAAAATAAAATGACATTGATTTTTTTATTAATTAGGGCACCTCCGATAATAGGTTACCTTCCATTTGAAGTTTTGGGAACGTCAGGCTATGATTATTATCATGTGGATGATCTAGATAATCTGGCAAAATGTCATGAGCATTGTGAGTACAACTAAGTCACTAAAATGAGCAAGTTTGTTAAATTGTTCAACTGTTCTGGTGAAATCTTGTGATATTTTGAGTGAAGTGTCCTTACTCCCATTTGTTTGACATTATTATACTGCTGTTCCTTATCTTTTTTTCTTTTGAAACTGAACTACAAAACAGATTTGATTTTATCTTATAATTCCGGGGTTTCCTTGTGGTATATTGGAGTGCACAGCTCTATGACTAATACTTTTCCAAGTCTTCCAATAGCATTTAAAAGGCTCTATAATGTTTAATAAGTGCAAAAATTGGTGGAAAATTTTCAAACCTGTTCTTGATCGTTGTCATAATACTGGATTTAGACATGGGTTTGGGCTATGTGAACCTGGGAAATAACGTTCTTTTTGTGTAACTGGAGTATTTACAGCCTGGCAAGACAGTGAACTTTATTCTTCATCTTTCTAGTAATGCAATATGGGAAAGGGAAGTCATGTTACTACAGATTCCTTACAAAGGGACAACAATGGATTTGGCTGCAAACGCATTACTATATCACGTATCACCAGTGGAATTCCAGGCCAGAGTTTATTGTCTGTACGCACACTGTTGTAAGGTAGGTTACTTTTTAAAGTAATCCTACTGGCATGGGTTAGGGTTAGGGTTGATGGTATTTTTGGAGGTAGAGAAATTATACCAGTGTGAAGAATCACTGGAAAACTTCCTGGGATACTTTATAAGCAAGGTGGCTTTGAGGAGTTTGGTCTTTGAGGTATATTTTTTAAATCATCCCGCAATATAGTAGTCATACTTGGTTTGTTCTTCTAGTTATGCAGAAGTTAGAGCAGAAAGACGACGAGAACTTGGTATTGAGGAGTCTCTTCCAGAGATAACAGCAGATAAAGTGAGTGTTTTATACAATTTTATTTTACATCTTCACATACTAAAAATAGTATGCAAGTAAGTATACAGCAGCAAAAAGTGGTTTGTCCCATTTGTCCCCAAATAAAGTAATTATTTGGTCTCTAAATAATGTGACTATTTAAAATGATCAAAGAAGTCTAGATAAAGAGTGTTTAACTGTACTCTGCCTATAACACCCTTCTCTTTTCAGGAATAAATGTCCATGTAGTTATACTATAACATGGTAGCACCCATAAGTTTTTATTAAGATCTGATTTCTGCAGCATTAGATTCCTAAATAAATGTTCCCCGTAATCTGAAAAACCAAGGTCAACACACAAAGAGGACTTAAAGGAATTCACAATAAGAAAATAAGCACTGTTTAATTCTATGACTCTGTCCCACTTCTTAGAAGTATACAAAATTATTTTTGAATTAATGTCCTTGGAAGCTCAATGAGTCTTATAGGCTTGTGGAGATGATCTGTCATGTTTTAGTCTGACAGTTCAGAAATGTTTTCCTTTGGCAGTTTCACAAGTTTCATCTGTCAGTGCTCCTTCAGTGTTTGTTCTGAGAATGAACTCATCCTTTCCAAAAGAATAAGCAGTTCACTCATTACACTGTTGTTCAGAGTGAATTGAGTGGCTGGAGAAGGAGGTCAGCTCAGTAGTCACTTTGTGGCCTGAGTCTTTTGGTTTTGGCATGCATTTCGGTTTCTAGGCTTGTGTAGCTTTGATTTCCAAGGGTAAAAGCCTCAAATGGAAACGGAACTTAGAGCCATCAAACAGGCCAGTACTTCTGCACAGTCACCTGTGTAAGGGAGTTGATTAGAAACAGAAAGGTCTGAGATACATTCTAGCAGAAATATACATTGTGTGCTGAATTAGATAAATAATTGTTATTTGTGTGTGTCTCTTCAGAGTCAGGACTCTGGGTCTGACAATCACATAAACACAGTGAGTCTCAAAGAAGCACTGGAAAGGTTCGATACCAGCCCCACACCTTCTGCTTCGTCCAGGAGTTCAAGAAAATCTTCACATACTGCAGTATCAGATCATTCATGTAAGCACCAACTGTTGAAAATAGAATTGCCTTCCTAGTGAAAGCTTTCTGTACTTAATTTAATTAAATGCATAACTGGCAGTTAATAATCATTTTATGAGAAGTGTGCAAGTGAAAATATCCTTTTTGATGGTTCAGAGATCTGCAGACTACTCTGAAAAAGACTTTTACTTCTAAAAGTACAATATCAGACACTAGAACATTCTATTTCAATCCATCAGGTTGCACTATTGGTGGATAGTCAGGGGAAAAAAAGAGTCCAAGCCTCAAGAGTTTTTTTATTCACTAAAAGTTTCCTGTGATTTGATTATTGCATTACAGAATTGAGATAACTATTAACATGTTTCTTTCTGTTCTAACTCTCAACATTGTCAGCAACACCAACTAAAATGACAGTGGACACTAGCACTCCTCCAAGGCAAAGCTTATCTGGTCATGAAAAGACTGTGCAAAGAAGATCATCTCTGAGCAGTCAGGTAACTTCAGAGAAAAATGTTGTACTTAAACAGTGTAGTTCACCTTTAAAAGCTATTGTTAAATCCATATAAGCTTTGTTTTATTTCTTCTAAAAACACAATTTAATCTGTAAGAGTTTTGCTTGGAATATGTCTCTTAGAATTGCATCATCAATATGCAACTTTGGTACACTAGATTTTAAAGGAATATAATAATTAAGCATATATGTATTTACATTTTGTCATTAGGATTTGCAAGAATGTGAATGAATCTCTGCTTTCANGCCAGTGTAATGCTGTGTGTGTCCCTATAGAGAATTCATACAAATTGATGACTAAGAATATTAGTGAATACTTCTATATCCTTTCTGAAATCTTGGTAGTATGAGAAATTGTCATGCTTCATGTACTTGGTGCTCATTTTCCCATTGAACTAATGCATTCACTTCAAAAACAGAATGCTTATTAAAATATGTATTTCTGAAAATTGTTAGTTTAAGAATAAATCAATGGTGTCAACTTCCAAACTTGTTGAAAAAGTCTTTCCCTTAATACAATTAAGACTTTTAAAATATTTGTAGTAATTTCTGTTTTATACCTACTGCTTATATATATTTTTAGCAGTAGAAAAATAATGTATATATTATGTAGATAATCAGTTGCTCGTTTTCTTAATTCTCTAATAATTAAGGTCAGATATTTCAGGAAACAATTTACTAGTTTCTATCATATTTTCATATTATACTGTTTTGGATTTGACACTTTAAAGAAATACTTAACGTCAAGGATGAAGTTCATTCTCTTATGATTATGGAACAATTTTTTTAATCCTAGTCTTTAAGCTCACAGTCTCTTGGACAACCAGTGACACAGCCAGCAATATCTCAGCCTGCAACTTTACAGCTCCAGTCTGGAATGACTCAGGTATGGATTAACTCAATTTATTGTTATTTTTTAAACAGTCTTGTTCTCCTAGAGAACAGCATTCTCCTGGAGTAACGGGCTGCCTGTGGCTTGGGCGGAGGCACTGTTCATGGAGTGAAAAATGCTTTGGGTTGCCAGGCCCAGAGAGTGGTGGTGAACGGAATTGCATCTGGCTGCCAGCCAGTCACGAGTGGGGTTCCACAGGGCTCTGTACTGGGCCAGTCTTGTTTAATATATTTATTGATGATGTGGACAAAGGGATTGAGGTCACCGTGAGTTTGCAGATGACACCAAGTTGGGTGGGGGTGTTGATCTGCTGGAGGGCAGGAAGTCTCTGCAGAGCGATCTGGACAGGCTGGATCGATGAGCCAAGGCCAATTGTGTGAGGTTCAGCAAGGCCATGGGCCCGGTCCAGTGCTTGGGTCACAACAACCCCGTGCAGCACGACAGGCTGGGGAAGAGTGGCTGGAAAGCTGCTCAGCTGGAAAGGACCTGGGAGTGCTGGTGACAGCAGCTGAACATGAGCCAGCTGTGCCCAGGTGGCCAAGAAGGCAAATGGCGTCCTGGCCTGTATCAGCAATAGTGTGGCCAGCAGGACCAGGGCAGTGATCATGACCCTGTGCTCGGCGCTGGTGAGGCCACACCTTGAGTGCTGTGTTGACTTTTAAGCCCCTCACTGCAGGAAAGACATTGGGGTGCTGGAGTGAGTCCAGAGAAGGGCAATGGCACTGGTGAAGGGGCTGGAGTGTCAATCAGACAAGGAGTGGCTGAGGGAGCTGGGGTTGTTCAGCCTGGAGAAAAGAAGGCTGAGGGGAGACCTCATTACTCTCTCTCTACAACTACCTGAAAGGAGGTTGTAGTAAGGTGAGTGTCTGTCTCTTCTCTCAGGCAACAAGGGACAGGATAAGAGGAAATGGTCTTGAGTTCCACCAGGGAAGATTTCGATTGTATATTAGGAAAAATTTCTTTACAGAAAGGGCGGCCAGTCGCTGGAACAGGCTGCAGGTCATGGGCACAAGCTGCCCAGGGAATTGGTGGAGTCACCATCCCTGACGGTATTTGAAAGCCATGTAGATGTGGCACTTAGAGACATGGTTTAGTGTTGGACTTGGCGGTGCTGGGTTAGTGATTATCCTTGATGATTTTAAAGGTCTTTTCCATCTTAAACTATTCTCTGCTTCTATATTCTGAATATAATGTTGATTTCTCTTTTGGAAATTGAGTCCTTTGGTGCCAAATTCACCTTTAACATTATTCTCTTGAAGTGAGCAAATTCCCTAATTTGACACTTTTACTTTATTTTTTTCTTCCTGTTATTTGTGGGAATATAATTTTCAGCCTTGTGCATTAGCAACATAGACATAAACACAGTTAAAGCTGAAATATTTTAGGGCATGAATTTAAAAATCCATCAACTCTGCTGGTAACTTTCAGGCATATGCTTATAACACAAGGCTGCTTGGTCTGTGAAATGCTTCTGTGTAATAAGAACAGGGTACAGGTATCAAAAGGTTCTACTGACTTGGGGCCGGTAGCAGAGGAGGAATAGAAGTGGCAAATAGTTTCTCTGTGGGCTCAGCTGTCAGCATTTTGTGACTGAGGGTATTCCCAAGTTATTTGTATGTTTTAGCTCTCGGTGAGTTTTTCTTCTGAACTGGCACAGTTCTGGTTTTTAACATGAGAGAGCTTTAACATCCACAGTACCATGTAAATTACTAAGGCTACATATGTATGTGTGTGTGATTTGGACACACAGTCAATTTCTTGTGCTATGGATATTTTTAGTTTGCAAATTCTGATGCATCAATTAAATGTTAATTCTGTGATGTTTTCATACTAATGAATTGGTCCTCAGATTATGGTTTATTAGTAGTTTAAAGAGCAGTGCTTGATTTTTTTGCTGTTGTGGAGGACTGTATTTACCTCTTGTAAATAAAATGTCATTTTTGCTCAGCTTTTAATTTATTCATTGCACTACAGCCTGTGTTTCAGTTTTCAGCTCAGTTAGGAGCTATGCAACATCTCAAGGACCAGCTAGAGCAAAGAACACGCATGATAGAGGCAAATATTCATCGGCAGCAGGAAGAGTTGCGTAAGATTCAAGAGCAGCTTCAAATTGTTCATGGTCAAGGGCTCCAGGTGAGTTAGTGTATCACTTACAGGTTTCATCTGTAGAGAATTTAGGCATCTGAAATGTGTCTTGGGCACCTAATTCTACAACATGATCCTCCATATTCTCTGTCAGCTGCCATCTGGGCCTAGTATGTCTAAAATCCATAGTATCTGAAGCTGCTGTTCCAGAGGTACCTGATGTTTTGCTTCTGAAGGTATCTGGAAATGCCCCAGTGTTGAGCAGGTCAAGCCTAGCTTATGACTGAACCTAAATAAATGTAAAAGGATGGAGTGGTTGTTAATTCTTGCAAAGTTTTTCAGCTATTAGAATATTAATCCAAAATCTGCAAGATGAGCATCTGTTTTTCTCTTTTCGCTCTGAGGGTGTCAAATCCATGCTTCTTTGTTTCGTAAACTGTCCTGTCAGGCTGAGTGGCTTTACTTTGCATTGTAAATTTCAAGGAGTTACTGAGCCAGAAAGACAAGAAGTCTAGAAGGATGCATTACTCAGCTGACTACCTGATTTCTGATTTTTTTTTTTTTTAACCAATATATATTTTTCTGGTTTTGTTATTGTCTTTTCATCAGCTATATTTGGAACAAAAGAATTACCCTATTGGTTTTTCTAGTTAAAAGACCCGAACCAAAAAAACTTGATCACCTCAAACTAAGATACATTTTAAGGAAATAATTTAATATTTTCAGTCTGGATTGTAACTAAAGAGTAGAAAAAATACTTCCTGGAAGTATTGAGTATGTTGCTTAAATTCTGTTGGAAGAGTAGGAGTTTCTGGCACGTGCCATTTTCAGTGTTGTGTGATGTCTAGTGTAAACATGCCAGCAGTAGACTCGTTATCCATGTCTCAGAGGGAGAGATTCACAGCTCTCTTCCCGTGCAGTGAGGAGGGACCTTGTTCAGAAATGTAAAACTAGAGAAAATACTTCAGTGCTGCACATTCTGCCTTGTTGTAGCCTTGGGCCTAACTTTTTGTAAAGAACCAAATATTTTTGTGCTGAATTCTGTTTATTACAACAGTGTTGGAAAGTTCAGTATAATCATTGTGATTTCCTGATTGTCAAGGAAGATTATGTTCTTGGTGCTATGCCTAGATCTACTGACTCAGAGATTTCCTTCATCTGATTTAGTGTTACTGCTGAAGGTCCTACAAATTCAAGTGTGATCTCAAATATGTTTTGTCTTTAGATAGTTGTGGACTACATTACTAGTTAGTCTCTAAAGGGTACTTTTTCTGAAGGAACAAATATTGAATGTTAATGTTTAGAACTCTAGAAATGAGGATTCTATTCTTACCAGTTAGTGTTGTCTCTGAATACTGATCCTGTAACTTGTGGAATTTTTTAAGATGTTCTTGCAGCAGTCAGCTTCTGGACTCAACTTTGGTTCTGTGCAGCTTCCTTCTGGAAATTCTTCAACCGTTCAGCAGCTTACGCCAATAAACATGCAAGGTCAAGTTGTTCAGACTAATCAGACTCCAAGTGGGATGAACACAGGCCATATAAGTACTCCACACATGATACAGCAGCAGCCTTTGCAGAGTACTGCAACACAGGTAAAATTCTACTACTGATTTTGCTGGGTAGAATATATGCTCAAAACCACAGCTGAAACACAGCAGCTTCCCTGACATTCCCCTGTTACAAATGAGTGTTTGAGATTGCTTAAAAAATCATCGGCAAGGGTATCGGCAAAAGCCAGATTTAATATTAAGTGGCAGCACGACAAAGTTCCGTGGCAAGATTCGCTCTACTACTTACAGGACAGTTAAGGCACAAGGAAAAAACAAGCAGCAACAAAACCAAACAAAATCCAGGCAATCAAAATAGAAATTAACCGAGAACTGTCTCAGGGAGTGTGTGTGTGTGTTTGTGTGTATGTTTTGGTGCATGTGGCAAAAGGACAGTGAGGGCAAAGATAAAAAGGAACACAGCCTAAAAGCTTAACAGCACTCAACAGCACTGTAACTTAACTTAAATGTAGTAATTTAACAAAGGAGCAGCACGTAACTCTTACCTAACTTAACTTATACCTTAAACTTAATTTATAACTTAACCTTTATAATTTAGCAAAGGAATAACACTGAACAGCATTTAACCTAACTTATAACTTTGAAGTTCTACTTAGCAACTTGGTGAAAGAGCAACACTTAGCAAGACTTAGGTTATAACTTATGTTGAACTTAACAGCTTAGCAAAAAAACAACACTTAATGGCATTTAAGTAAGCTTATGTCATAAGTCACAGGCTTATTTACAGGCCTAACTTACTTCAATATCTAAGGTATTTTAAACGTCTAAGAAAGCAGCATTTCTCTCAGATTTGCTATAGCATATGTGCAAGTGCATGCACACAGACTATAAGAGTCAGTGCAAGCAAGGTACCTGTGAAAAATTTCCCTCAGAGGTCAGCAACAAACTCACTTCGATGCCTTTGCCTCTTCCAACGGGCGAAGGGTCGGGCCTTGAGGAGTCAGGGCATCAGCCCAGGACTTGTCGTTGCTGGGCGATTCTCCAAGTATAGCAAACCTGAGGGTTTGCCAGCTCTGAGAAGCGTCCCACTCAGAGGGAGATTGCTGGTTTCAGCCCAGGAGAGTTCCGAGGGTCTCATTCTGGACTGCTGTTTATAGGGTCACAAGAGAGTGGGCTTTAGTCATAGCATTGTTTCATCCTGGCTGCAGTTTGGGTTGGCACCCTCTTTGCAAGTGTGAGAACAGGAGTGTTATGTTATGCCATTCAGGCAAGAAGAACAGTGTCCAAGACTGTTCATAAGGAAGGCGATTCTTGTTGGACAGCACGAGTCCTGGAAGCGAACCGTGATAAGCTTGGGAAGAGCTGAGCCCAGGTTCTTCAAGGCCGAGGCCTAACAAGCATTTCTCAGATCACAGTACGGCCTGGAAAGGAGGAGGGGGGAATGCACCACCACATCCCCTCCCAAATTTCTTTTGAACAATATCTGTTGAGTCATTCATTTCTTCATGTTTGAAGCTTTACAATTGAAATGCATTTATGTTCTTGATAATGCAATTTCAGATCTTGTTTTCATTTTAAGACTTAGGCATGTAAATAATTATTAACAAGTAGCTTTTTTGAAAGACCAGTCTCAAGAAAACTTTTAGTTTGCCTTTTTTTGAACGTTTATGATTTTTTTTTTTGGACTGAACATACACCACTTTCCATCAGATGCAATAGATGTAGGACATCTATGCTGTAATAGCCTTTTTCTTCTATGAGTTTATTCAGTTTCTTTCAATTCCATGTATACTTCTGAAATTGCAGTACCTTGTAGTGAATTCTACAGCTTTACTTTCTATGAAATGTGATTGTTTGCTTTTGTAAACATGTCATCCATCTCATATACTGGGAAATACATTGAGCAGCTCTCCCCTTTTCATCTTCTGGCTCATGATTTTCAAGTCTTCTGTCAGATGTATCCACATAGAAGCTGATTCTTCATGCTGAACACTTCTAATGGGTTTGACCATTACATGTATGGAGACTCCTTACACATCTGATCTCTGTGGTCACCCTCCTCTGTACCCTTTTTCACATTCCATACTTTCTTTTTGAGATTTGTGAAGAGGCAGACTAGTGGTGCATGTTACCATCTCAGCAGTAGGCTAGTTCCAAACTTTCAAGTAAGGAATTCTTGACATTATGTGCACATTTTAGTCTCAGTTGGGCACAGAGATGCTAAAGGAGTAAAAAGATAATTTTGAACAAACAATATGCAAGTAGCTGAAAAATTCAGGGAAAAAAATAACCTGAACAGGAGAAGATGTTAATGTAGAAATACCTGTGTACTTTAAATTAAGAATTCATTTGAATAGAAAAAAAACACTGGTAGTTTTGAAGTGTGGGCAGTGACAGTGAGGAGGACAGCTGTCGTACCTGGCTATTTTCAACTTACTGTCTCAAAATTTCTTTTCAGCATAATCAACAAAATGTACTTGGTGGACACAATCAGCAGTCTTCTCTTGCCAGTCAGTCACAGAACACAGTCTCAGCACCTTTGTACAACACTATGGTGATTTCTCAGCCAACAGCAGGAAATGTGGTGCAGGTTCCCTCTAGCTTACCACAGAACAACAACCAGAATGCTGCTGCAGTAACCACTTTTACACAGGACAGACAAATCAGGTAAATCTTCAAGACCAATATTCAAGATAACTTTCTGTAATGGTATGCTTATGCAGCTGCACCATATACAAAAGGAACTAAAGTAGCATTAAAAAGATTGTGTGATTTGTGTTTGGATACAACCCCTGAAACTAAACTTTGCCTGAAGTAACATGTTTGCAGGCTTATCAAAACCCATGTTGTTACAGCAAAGTATGACTTTGAGAAATCTGCCTTTCTCAAGTGTATGTGATGCTTCATGTATTTTTTTTTCCTGAAGGGGCTCCAAATGTCTTTTTCTATTAACAGATTTTCTCAAGGTCAGCAACTTGTAACAAAACTTGTCACGGCCCCAGTAGCATGTGGAGCGGTAATGGTACCAAGTACCATGTTTATGGGACAGGTGGTGACAGCTTACCCCACTTTTGCTGCCCAACAGCAGCAGACACAGACTTTGTCAATAACGCAGCAGCAGCAGCAGCAGCAGCAAAGTCAGCAGGACCATCAGCAGCAGCTCACCACAGTTCAACAACCAGCTCAGTCGCAGCTGACCCAGCACCCCCAGCAGTTCCTACAGGTAATGAATGTAGAGTTGTCTACAAATCTTTCCTTGTCCTGGCGCTTTCAGCATGTTTAGGTAATCCAGGGGTGCTTTACTTGAAAACAAAGCACTTAAAAATAGTAACCTGTGAATAAGCCTGATGCATGAGGTAAGTTTATTCTGTAGCTGTTCTCTAAAGTCCTATTACTTAAAGGAGAGGTGGTCTTTCCAGCAGTTTCAATCCATGCATTGTCTTATCTTATATGTTTTTCCCTTTGAATTGCTGCTCTTAATTGACTATGGGATGAAAAAACAGGTATCTCCTTTAAAACAGTTTACATTTTCTTTGCATTGACATATAAATGCAATAAGGTATGAGAGATGATGGTTGGTCTGGAAAGCAGCACACAGCCCAAAGCAAGACATGTCCCAATAACATGAGGCATGAAATTCTGTCTAGGCTACAGGGGAGGCTGAGCAGCAAGTAACTTTTTAAGCAGAAAAGTAGGGAAGAACCTTGTTTTAGTGGAGAAGGAAGACAAAACCCACAAAGTTTAGAAATAGGAAATTTTAAAAAGGAATAGAAGGTAGAAGGAGTTGATGGGGAAATCTGTTGCCATTTGTTGATTCCAGTTAATTACTGGCACATGGGTCACCCAGCAGCTGGACTTGGTGAAGGAGATGTAGAGGTGGCTAGAACACTAGAGAGGCAGTGCTTCCAAGAAGACATGGGTTCAAAAAATCTTAATTTGGCCTCTGATGTTGCCTTCTACAAAAAAAGATAAAGCCTGTGCAAATGTAGTTTGTGAACATTCTTAACATTGTTTTGACTACTCTGGGAAAGTCAATTTATTTTTTCTTTTTTATTCTTTAAGAGTATACATAATAAAAAACTCTTACTTTGCAAGTATTCCTTACTGTGTATACCATTTCCACTAAACCTGGGATCCTCTGCATAGGTGGAGTATATAAAAATGCAGTAAGTAATTGGAGGCTTAACCTAAATTTATATGCACAGGGAATGGATGCAGTTCTGATTTGGACTGAGTAAAATTTTGTTTCACTAGCACTTCAGCACTCATTTATGTAGTGGGAGACTTCAACTGAATCAAACCAGAGTGCAGAGATTTGCATGTGTTCTCTGACAAGTCAGATAAATACTGTAACAACAGTGCTGTTTAGCAGGTTGGTAGTGTCTGTATCTCTGTTTCTAAACTTAAAAGTTTATACAATTTTGACTAAATTCTGGTGAAACAGATATGTGAAATATGAAGATCTCAAAAGGTCTGTACCTACTCCAGAATTTCTTTCCAGGCAAAAGTCTAGTATTTTTAATACAAACTATTAAAGTGCTAGAATTTGAAGTGAAGCAAACACTCTTTAAAAAGGAAAAAGGTGCCTTTTCTGCTTCTGTTCACTGGGGCATCTTACAGTCTGATTCTGTAGGTAGAGCAGTTGATGTACTTTACTTTCTGCTGCAGAACATTTCAGGATTGAGACATCCTAGTGCATTTGTACCCATCCTTCATTGCTTTTCTTCAGTAATCTTTTTTTTTTTTGTTCTATGAAGATTAATATTAAAACTAAGTACCATATCCAGTAGTAATAAATATCCTTCAAAGGGGATATTTGGGCCTGCAAATGCAACATTTTCTTTGACTGTTCATTTTGTTTGTGGGGGATAAACATGATCTGTGCCAAGTTGTGCACTGGTTTTTCATTTGACTGCAATGACAGCTACCTGCACTTAATTCAAATAGATTCCTTACACCCTGCTGTGCTTTTGTGGTTTGAAATGAAGACAAATTGCCTTGTGTTCCTACCTATCACCACAGAAATTACAAAGACCAATTACAGCTGCTTTATTTATTGGTCAGATGCATTGCTTAAATGTATTAGTATGAACAAATCTTTGCATTGTTTGCTCAGCTTAACTGGCCAAATCCAAAGTTTATTTTGATTGAACCCTTATGAAAAGTTAAAAAGCAGCTAGGCCTGTGTTTCTCAGTGCAGCAGGAAAAATAATTTTTTTCTATTTTCATGTTTTAGACATCCAGGTTACTTCATGGAAATCAGTCGGCTCAGCTTATTCTCTCTGCTGCTTTCCCACTACAACAAAGCACTTTCACTCAGTCCCACCACCAGCAGCATCAGTCTCAGCAGCAGCAGCAGCTGTCACGACACAGAACTGACAAGATGACTGATCCTTCCAAAGTTCAGCCACAGTAGTGTGGGTGCTGCCTCTTTTTGAAGCAAACTGCCAGGAGGGGCTGCCCCACAAACAGTTGCACTGAAGCTACAGAGGTAACAGTACGAAGGCTTTCTAACACCATGGTGTTGAGATCTGCTTCTAACTTCTGGAATCTGCTAAAAAAAGCCTCAAGGTGATGATGGGGACATGGCCAACTTCGAGAGTTGCCCCAGTTTCTGTGTTCTAAAGGATTTGCTGCCGTGTTGTAATTTGTCCAGGTGAAATCTCCAAATGTGACTGAAATGAGAGTGATGCTGAAAATATTGGTATTTTTATCAATCCTGTACATTTTTAAAGTATTAAAACGGACATGGAGCAATTGTTTGAATTAGCAGGAAAAAATGCCAGAAATATAGTCCAAAAACCATCTAATTTTTTTTCAGATGATTACAGGACAGTAAATATTTTGAAAATGTTGTGTGAAATCCAGTTCTCTGTTGTACAGATGCTGTAAAATATTGTGTATATGTCTGCATAAAAGGAGAAAGAGCAAAATATTTTATATGATGCATGAAAATGTAATCTGTTATTTGTAGGTTTGAATATGTTTCCCTAAATTCTCACGCCATACTCAGACTAATGTTTTCCTCTGTTCTACCCTTTTGTTTACAACATGATGCATCATTATTTTCACCCTTAATGTGGGCACAAGTCTCTTGTTTGTGCTTTGTCCGTGATGTCAGGGTTTGTTCGGTGAGGTATAGTGTGTTGGTTAGTTGACTGCTTGAAGTTAAATTATTGATGAAGCTGTTTGAACTGGTGATCATGCATCAGGGTTCAGGACATTCAGATTCATGAATATCATCCATCATTTCATAATGAATTCATCGTTTTATTTGAAAAATAGGAATTTGCACTGCTTTCTTGCGGATGGTTTGGAATTTTATTCCCCAAAGCTATCTTTTGATATAGTTCATAGTTGGAAATATTTATGTAAAAGGTTTAAAAAAAATGACAGTAATTTTCAAGAATGTTTCAGTTATAGGAGTAATTTGCACAAAAATATATTTACATTTAATAACCTTTTGGGCACTTTTTAACCACTTTCTCTGTGGTGAGAATTGTAACTTGTTAAACCATGTTGGAATCTTTTTATTCTCCTTCAAAAATTAGTCAGAACTAATTCAGGGTCATTTTAACAACAACAACAAAACCCATAGTGCCTTGATTTTAATTCAGGTGATAATGTTGAACATCTTGAATTACAATGTCTTGAATCTGTAACCATTTTCAATTTTGAAGTCTTAGCACATTGTCAACCAAACTTGTGTATCTACTTCATAGATATTTCTGTATTGTGTTGATTTTAACAGTGGTCTGAGTTGAGACCATGAATATTTTTGACTGGTACTCCCCCTCAGACAGTAGCCAGAAATAGAGGAGTCTTAAAAATTTCAGATCTTTAAGGTAATACTCTTAAAAAAAAAAAAAAAAAAAAGCAAACCTTAAAAGACAGGACTCCTTTTGCAGAAGGAAGAATAGTAAGCTGATTTTTTTTTTTAATCATTTTTGGAAGCATTTAAAGTGTGTTTTGGGGGAGATCATGATTGCATTTAACACTACCAGGTATTGATTTAAGAGATATCACTGAACTAAGACTTCAGAAGGCAACTTCACTTTATAAAGAAAATAAAAAGTTCCAACAGATATGTGCTATTTAAGTAAATGTTGGTAGGTTTTTATGGTACTAGTTTGTGGAAACCAGAACTTCAGAAGAAAATGAATAAATGCTGATAGATCTGATAATTAATTAAAAATAAAAAACAGTAAAAGCAGCTAAAACTAGTGCTAGGGAGAGAAAGCTGGATTAATCTTGAATACTGAGGAGGAGTTGAATGAATGTAACCAAATGGTGATGGTCTATTTTGTACTATGGAACAGTTTGATTGTATTACTGGATGAACCAAACCCGCAGGAGGTAATACCAGTTTAGCCAAGCCTTTGATGCCGTTGGTTACGTTTTGGGGCAAGCCTTTGCCTCTGCATGTGTCCCAGCGTTAGACCTTTGTTATTCCCCAGTCATAAAGCAAACATTTGGCACCAAAAAGCCAACCAGTGAACAAGGAAGGAGAGTGTGAGAAACACAGTACCAAAGAGAATCAGATTGCTCTCTGCTCCAAGAAGCCTATTGCAACCTGGAGCAAGGAACAGATGCCAATACCAAACATAGCAAGGAACACTTTCCCTTCTTTAAAAAGATTTCTGGCATTCTTCAGACTGGGATAATTGTCAGAGACCTGTTTCTGTAAAGTTCTATGTAAAGAAGTCCTGCCTTGCTCTGTTATCCCTACCACTCCATTCCACCTGTTTCCATATGAAGCTGCGTTGACTAGAGGTCTGTGCTATCACTTCTTTGCCTAATGGAAAATAGGTTAGATACAAATTTCTTTAACCAATTACAATGAAAATATAGCACTAAAAAAGAAAACTGGGAGAGCTTTAATAGTGCTGTTAGAACTACTGAATAGTGGTAAAATTAGGTATATTAAGCTATTATACTGAGAATTACAGAAATTAGAGATATCAGCCAGACAGTTAATGATGCAGCTTTTTATATAAAGCTTCATTTCAACTTCTCTTCCCATTCCCCCCTTCCCAAATACTCTGGTGTGCTGCTATAGGTCTGTCAGTAAAAAGGCTAAACATAGGAGAGAGAAATTAGATGATGGGATAGTGTGGCTGCTGAAAGAGAGCTACAGAAATGTATGCTTTGACCAAGAAGCTTTTTGTAGCCTCAGAGAGAGGTCTTTCAATTACAGAACTACCAGCTAGTAGAGAAAGGATAGAAGATGGGGAAATTCTAAGGAACTGGAAAAATACAGCACACATTTGAAGAATTCCTGACGTGAATCAGGCAAACTTTACAAAAGCAAGTGTGTAGAACTTGGTCCAGATTGTGTGCAAGTATGCAGATGCTTTGTTCACAAGTAGTGACTAAAAAATGTATGTTTAACAGGTCTGCAGCTTCCCCTGTTGCTGAATCAGTTGCTCAACTGTCCTTGAGTTTTAGTGAGAAGAGGATCAGGCCGTTGCCTCTTTCTTAACCAGCCTTTTGCTTCTGCCCAGCTCATTTGCTACAGACTTATTTGCAACATCCTGGTAAATAGCACGACAATGAATGCTGTGATGCTGCAGGTTCTGGAGCAGAAATGTTACAGAACTACTCTGACAGAAGGGAAGGAGTCTGTTAAGGGGATGATTGTATTTGTGAAGAAATGGGCTGGTGATACACAATGGAGTGAAAAGGACGGCATTTGCACGGAGTTTAGGAGACAGACATTGTCTGCAATGGGTGAGGCTTTGAAGAAAAGTGTCTGGGATAACTTCAGAGAGAAAAAAGAATATAGCTATTTTTATATTATATTTAATATATATTATATTTGTATATAAATATGAAAGGATTCTAGTAGGAGCTCTCCATATGCCTTCCACTTCATCTAGAAGGTTTACCTTCTGCACTATGGTTCCAGTGTGTCACCACCTTCTGTGGGCATCTTGCCTACTGCCAAACACCAAAATTAGTAACCCAATATCCTTACAAGAAATAGGTTTCATTTCAGCTTTATGTAAAAATGAATAAAGTAAAGATATATCAGGCAGTTTTTCACAGGAAAAAGAAATTATCTTAAGACTTAAATAGCACTTTCTCTTTTTTTTTGTTGTTTTGTTTTTTTGAGTAATAACAAGCACTTTACTGAAAAGACTATTTGAAAAACAGTTTATTTCTTTAGTCAGTGAAACTGTTAAAAAGGGGGGGCATCGAGGAATAACACATACAACTGTCAAGAGAGACATTTCTGGAAAATGTTTCTTTAATATGGTGATCATTTGAGGCTCAAAGTGCAGGATTAAAAAGGCTTCTAAAACCGGTTGCCTTTGTGTTTTATATGGCCAGGGGAAGGGATTAGTGATGGTAGCTTCCTTGGAAGGAAGCTTTTTAAGTTGCACAGTTGCCTATGAGAGAGAATCATCTGGAGGCTCATTTGCCTGCTCAATAATTCTAAGTGTCCCTTAGGATTATAAATTGTGTGAAAATGTGCTGAAGGTTTAAAGATGTGGCCTTTTTCAAATGTTAAAAGTCGATTCAAGAATCATTTATATTTTCAGAGATTTAACCCAGGTATTGTTATGAGTGTTTTAAATGTCACGGCATCAGGAGATGTCAAACATGTCAGATTCATAAGCTTCTCTATTTGAAATAATTATTAAAATTAGATGTCAGAGGGCTGGAAAATGGTTATTTTAATTAAAAGGGAAAAGAGACTAGTTTTAATAATTAACCTTTTATTTTTTTACTTATCCCTGGTGGAAAAAATTGAAAAGAATGAAATGAATTTGGATTAAAAAAGACATATTTAAACAAATCATAGTAGATGAGACAACTGTGAGAGAACATTTGAAATTGTCTTGGTTGTCCATGAGACTGGATCGTTGCTCTTTCACTATCATGATTTTTAACACTACATTCCTTGTCTTTTTCTTTTTTTTTCTTTTTTAAACAGGTGATTTTAAGCTCTGCGATACTTCATGCTATACCATCTGCATGAATTTTGCCAGCATGATACGCTATATTCAAAGATATAAATAAAAAGGAAGGGGGGGGAACAAAACACTGTGTCTGAAAAAAATACTTTATGGCCTAATACAGAGACCCCAGCTATGACTGAGAGATGCTGCATTAATAGACAATCAATCAATGGGTAATTATTTATGAAACACTTTTGGGAATGGTCTTAAAGATGTAACTGCTTTGAAAGCAGTTGGTGAGTTGTCTTTTTCTAACAAGAAAGGTAAAAAATATTTATTTTCAAATATATCAGATTGACTTTTGAGTTTTTAAGCAGTGTTGATTTCACAGTGTCTTGGGTTTCAGTTTTGTTTTGTATTTTTTTAACTAGCATTAGATTTATATACGTAAAAAAACAAACAGAAAAACCCTAGTGCCGTTCATATTAACGTCAGGAAATGTAGATACAGTTCCCTGGTGTTCATGTGACCATTAATAACTGTCAATTTTTTAACTGAATAAATGTAACTCATTTAAAATTTTGCTTTCTGTAGCTTCTAAGGTTATAGAAGTTTTTTTTCTGAGTTGCTTGATGTCAGTTTTATCCAAGTTTCACAGTGAAGCGCTCTTACCCTTCCCACGACTGTACCAAAGGCACTCTCTCTCCCCCACCCACAGAACTGACTTGTGAGAACTTGCTTGATGTCACTTTTATCTTCTCTCCACTACCCAGACAAATGACTTGTGAGATTTCAGTAAAAATGCATACTGTATTTTTTCCTTGTCTTCTCTCTGTATCTCTTTATAAACTGATGCCCCACTCTAAAGGCTAGAGACCTCTGATTTGTGTATTTACATTGCTGCCTTGGAATTTACTCACACAGCAGTTGATTGAGTGTGCACAACTTAAAACTGCTTTCATACCTTCGTGTCTGCAGTCCCTGTTCTTGCCACAGGATGAAGCAGCACTGCAGAGTGTTTGGATAGGCATAGCCCTTCCCTCAATTTCTGTCATGGGCAAAACACCCCTCTGTTTAAATTGGTGCCACTCCCCTCCCTGGGTGTTTCTTCTGCTGGTGAAATGTCAAAAAATACTATCTTTAAAGGAGCCGAGGTGGTCTGAAATGTTGGCTGTGCCAACTGAGCAAGGAAGCAGAGACTTGCATTTAGCAGCAAGCACAACTTGTTGAGAGCATGTGGCTCCTGCCTGGAAGAGCTGTGTGATAATATGTAACCTGTCAGGGTGGTCTGACCCTTTTTTCACTGATCAAAGTGTAAACATTACTATTTCCAAATGAATTAAATGTTCAAGGAAAGGAGGGTGGGAAGAAAATTCTGTAATTGAAACTGAATGCCTGGAGAAAATGATAAATACATTAGCCAGTTTTGCAGTCTGCAGTACTTTTTTTTTCTGTAATACCACACTGGATGCCCAGAGGAAGATACTGACTGATCTTTTGCCTTTGAGAATTAAATAATACTTGTGCAAGTTGTATATTACTTCTATATGCCATGAGGCCCCTGTGCCCCAGGAGTGAAACAAAATCAGCTGTAGAAATGCTGTAGCTGTAGTTAAGAACTGTCACCACCCACCAGTGATAAGACTGAGAGCATGTAGCAAGCAAGATTGTCAGTTTTCTTAAAACTGAACTTTGAAAATAGCAGTATATTTTTCCATGAACTTATCAGAAAGAAGAGTGGTAATTACAACTGCTGCCACACCTGAAGCAATTGCTGTTCAATGGCGTTTTGCTGTCATGCAAGTTTGAAAACAAAACCCATGCTTATATGAGAATGAAGCTGTTAAGTACTTGTAAAGATTAGCAATCCAAAGGTTAGTTGCAATTCTCTCAGGCATTAGTGATATAAATTCCAGAAGATTTCAGCTGTTCCAGGGTAACATATAATAGCAAGAGCCTTCCTAGCATTCTTTGTAGCACACAGTCTCTATCGCTGTCAGGCCCCTTGGCAAATTCATTCTCACTTGGGAAGTAATCCCAAAGATCCCACAGCTATAGTACATGCCCACGTCAATGGGAAATGCTACGCTGATGTACCCTGCATCAATATTAGCAGAAGCCTGTAGCTGTAACTTGCCAAGGGTGCTGACTTCAGGGGCCATACAAGGTCAGCTCTGGAAAAATGCCATGTCAGTACAGCAAGTGCCATTACATCATTATTGCCATGGCTCTGGAAATTAAGGATAACTCAGATTATATTAGGATGAAACAGTCTGATCCTCTCGATTCAGTATCTGATTTTTTTTTTAAATATACAGTATCTGGGACAAACATGGAAGTACACTGAACTACCAACCTCTTTCTAGAAATACGTTGTAAAACTGCTCACCTGAATCCAGTGGCAGCGTTCCAGAGCCAGCCTGAGCTGGAGGGGCAGCTGAGGTGAGAGAGAGCCTGTATGGCAGCAGGCTGCCTCTTAACATGGCTCAGGGAACACGGCCCCTCTTCTCACTTCCAGGTTTTTTGACTTGGTGTCTGACTCATAGATCTCAAAACAGCAAGCCCAGCACACACACACCTGCTGGCAGTACCCTAGGAAGAGCAGGCTTGCT
Source organism: Edolisoma coerulescens (assembly GCA_013397115.1). Lineage (NCBI taxonomy): Eukaryota > Metazoa > Chordata > Aves > Passeriformes > Campephagidae > Edolisoma > Edolisoma coerulescens. Next base: position 464,443 of record VWZW01001322.1, read on the forward strand.
GGTGACCTTGTCCTGTACTTCAGTTCAACATGTTTCCTTTGAAAAACTTTGTCCTGGCAGGATGGAAGATTAGATGTTTACCTTAGTCTTCGCTAATTGCACTTTGCCATATACAGAGTAATGAGACAGGCTTCACCTAAGGATTGGGAATAGGCACCTTTGAAAGTAACAAGCACAAGCTTTTCTCATTGTAAACATTTCAGTTGATGTGAGAATTTTCCATTCCAGTAGAACCGACCATTTCCCTTTTATTTCTACTGCCCGGAAATGAGCAGTTGCTGGCAGTGTGCACTTGCAAACCTCTGCTGCATGCAACATGCAGTCACAGATGTAAAATCCTGCTTTAGATGCTGCTTTTGAGGTTCCTTTGGCAGCAGCTGAAATCAACTGCACCTCACCCCAGCAGGGAGGGCTGCAGGATGGATGGGAAGCCTGTGGTAGACAGTTGCCCATTTCCCATGTTCCAGATGAAACTGTTTGCAGAGCCTTCCCTTCAGCACCTGAGCTCTCACTCACTGCATTTCACATTCTCCAGCTACAAAAGAACAAGAAAGTGCACAGGATTGTGGCAATTACCTTATTACATACCAGCTCGTTACCTTATAGATAAATGCCCATACACACTCTATATTGCATACAAGTATCCAGGTATTTTTGAGACAGAACAGCGGCACACCCCTCTCCGCTGGCAGTGTGCTACAATGGCAAGAAGTCTGATGAAAACTGCTAAAATCCCAGCCCCTGAACCAGCCAACAGGTGAGAGCTGGCCAGGGTGCAAGTCCTTTGAGACACTGTGGAGGGACAAGGCCAAGCCCATACTGGAAACTGCACAGCAGACACAGCACTAAGAATATGTCACTGGATCTCTCCATCACCTTCAACAGTCTTTCCTTACATCCCAACACGGTTCTATAAACCATGAAAAATTCCAACAGGCACCTGACAATGTTAAATCACTGTAACTAGTAGCAACTACTAAAGCACCTTACAAAGCTTTTACTAAAATTTCATGAGCTAATTTCATGCTAGGCTTCCCACAAGTCAATGTTTGTGCCTTAAAAAAAAAAAAAAAAAAAAAGCTAAACAAAGAGCACTATTCAAACTAACCTGCCTAGCTCGTCTTTTGAGAGCATCCAAATACATTGCTGTGACTAGGCAAAACCAGTACTTGGCATCTGTGTAAGTTTGTAATAGTAAAATACAACCTCTTAAGGAGTTTCATTCTTCTGTTGATCCTATGATCCTAACTTTTCTTATCAAAAATAGCATTAAACAGCACACACAAACTTTGGGAACCTTCTACAATTACAGCATGGCCAACTGGGTTGGCTTTTTAGATTCTGAGAAAAAAATTTCCATGTCTTTTCCCAATTACATTTCTATTCCTAAAAAGAAAAATCAGGTGGCACCACAGTTACCCTACCTGGGACAGGTCTGTATGAACGTCCCGCGGCACCACTCGTGATTAACACAACTAGCAGTTGTCCCACAAACGATTAGAAGTTTAGGCTCTTCCCTGCAGATGCCTCTTCCTGCCCTGTTTTAACATGACCTTTGCTACAAATGCACTCCCTACAGGAGTTGAAACTCATCATGGACAGTGGGGGTCCTCAGACTGTGGGAAAGAAGGTTTTGTCTACAAAGTTTGGTTCAAAAGAAAACAAAAACGACAACAAAAAAACCCCCTTAAAACAACCCAGAAAATCTCACCACCAAATCAGTGCAGTTCCTTTGGGCCAAGACATGAACATGTAGACCTGGAGCCTGAAATAGCAGCCTGTTTTCATACCACTGTGCATGCCTGGCATTGCACTGCAATAGTCTTAGGATTGAGAAATGCGGCATTAAGGGGTTTTCTGGGAAGAGAAAGAGAAGGATTAGGGCTGCTCTGTTTGTGATCTACAAATAGAATGGTCAAATGTGTAATGCTCCATAGTACTTCAGCTTCAAAAAAAGGCAGACTCGTAATATTAGAAACCATGTCTTCTATCTTCCAAGACTGCTACAAGGTAGATCTTAGTGGGTTATACAGGCTCAGAATCCAAATCACCATCGGAGAGCAGAGATCAGCACGTAGTTCTGCAACCCATGTATCGTCAGTGCTGGACATTTTCAGTCTTTTTAACACTGGCATTTATCAGTAACCAAAATAAATTTAGTAAACTTACCTTAAGTACATAATCACTAGGTAAACCTTTGTGGCAGGAATTATGGCAGCCATCAAAAACAATACTGAAAATAATACAAATGGAGACACTATGTTTTATTAATACTCTTCCAGATTACATTTCTATTCCTAAAAAGAAAAATCAGGAACACATCTAAACCTAAGAATTCCATTACTGCTCAGTCCTGGGAATAGAACATGGTTAAGTTGGACCACTTCATTACTTTCTGTATACCTTAATATTAAAAAAAAAAAATTAAAAAAAAAGAAAAGAAAGAAAAAGTCAAATAATACTAGCTCCAGCCAGATTGCATATTGAACACAGTAGGTTGTTAATCACCCCACATCAATTTCCTGATAAAAATCCCTGATTAAGAAGTTTTCCCTCTATATTAAGTTTATAACATTCTCTGTTGGTTGGCTCAGCCACTGGAGAGCACAGGAACTGCTCCCAGGTTTCTTGTTGCTTGGATTATCCAGCCTCAGGTGCACCATGGAACCACCATCTTTGGAGGTGGGAGCCAGCAGTTTTCTCCTTAACACCTTCTGTTGAGCAACATGGAACAAGACATGGGCTGCTTCAAGACATCTGAATAATCAGCTCTTGAAGAAACAGAAAAGGTGGTTGTGTGTAAAGGAGGAAGAAAAGAGGAATTCTCAGTACTTCGGAAAGTAGATCCTTGAACTCAGCTGAGCCAGGTCCAGCAAGTGAGAAAACCACTCAAATCCCACCGTGGGAGCAGGCACCACAGCACAAACAAACCAGACAATCAGCAGATCTCCACTGCAGAAGCTGTCCATAAATGCATCAGTCCCATGAATCATCCGCTATAAAAAGTTCAGTGTCTCATCTTCAGCACTTGTTTAACTGGAATTCTGTACATTATATACAAAAATGCACAAGGACAACTGCTTGATGCTTCCAATCCTTGTTCTTTTACAGCAATGAAAATTTTAAAAACCAGAGTCTGGACTTATAAATAGTGCAGAAAATGCAAATGCTAAGAAGACAATGCCTCCTATGATTGTCACTGAAAAGAAAACACAAACCAAGATGAAATTAGACATCAAAAGGTAAGTATCTTCCATGACACATTACAGACTTTATTTTTTTTAAATGTCTGATTCCCAAATAACTTTACTTAAAAATTCATGCTACAAGCAGTGGATGTTGTTTCCAGTTCAGTACTGGGATGCCCATATGCCAACCCATTGTCTAACTGCATCTCCAAGAATATATTCTGGCCCACAGAAGGAAGCTTTGTTTTACTCATTACTTGGGCCAGTATAAAACTAGGTTAACACCTGCTGCTGAGTATTTGGCTGTATGGCAGGAAATAGGATAGAATTTTCTCATGCCAGAGCAAGCCATCAATTGGGACTGACATATAATTATCATTTTTTGCACATTTTAGGCAACTGTATTGAAAGAAAAAGCATCAAAAACATTAACTGCTTGCAATGGCCACAATCTGCTAGAGGCTGGGACAGAATTCTGGGAAAGCACCACTGTCTATGTTCTCTGACTCTTTAAACAAACTAACGTGCTACAAGGATCTTTGGTTTAGTCTAAGGCTGTTCCTGTGGCTGCAGATCCACACTGTGCTTGGAGCATATGAAACCATTGTTAGATTAGCATTTTGTCACCAATTTCCTTGGCAAACAAACACAACAGAGTGCATGTTTCACTTTAAGCAATTAAGTCGGTTTTTTACCACCTCTGCAACTACAGAACAAGTATTCTGAATGAATATATATAGGAAACAGCTTCACAGGATTATTCTTGGGAGCAAGAAATCTCACCACATCGTAGGACTGACAGTGGAAGCAAGCTGCAACCCAAGCTAAGGAAAAACAAACAACCCAGTGTAACCTTACTGGTCCTGCCTGTTGCAGTTAGCAGGTATGATATAAAAAATACATTTATGCCACACAGAGTAGCTTTTAAGGCTTTTAAATGGCTGGTATAGCTTTTAAATGGCTGAGCTGCTGCCATCATATGCAGTTCTCTTGCTCATCTGACAGCCTAGACTCAGAATTGCAACAGAATTTCTATTATCCACTGCCAAACAATAAATACTGACCATTCAAAATAGTGTATTTCCTTCCTCTGGTCTCCTAAAAGGAGTAGCTAATAGTGAAGCAAAACAAGGTGGGATGTAAGACAGACTCAAAAAAAAGTCCCAAAAAAATCCAAACCACCAGTTTTTATGGGTTTTCCAAAAGTTTTGAGAAACATTGTTCCCAAGCATGCAGTCCTTTACACCACAAACATTACCAGCATTACATTTTTTTGGCTGGAGTGAGTTTTCACTTACCAGTCCTAACAGAAATTTTTTGTGCTATCATTCTCCCTCCAATAACTGCTAAACCAGTGCATAGGCAATGTCCCACTGTTCCTCCTACTGCCACACCATAGGGATCCTGAGGGGGGAAAAAGGCACAGAGGGATAAATCAGCACTATTAAAAACCCATTAGTCCTACAACAACCTCAGAGCAGTGCTTTGATTCCCTGGTTGCAGACTGCCAAGCACGTAGGATACTGTCTGGCGATTCCTCTGCTCTGCTATTCAGCACTGTCTTAAAGACTTGTAATAGTGAACATCAGCTGGTGAGACAGACTTAAACCCCGCCTAAGATAGGAGCATATAGCATGTTTCAGCCAAGCAACATCTTTAAGTTGTTAAATACAGATCCAGAAATTGCTCCGTTGTAGTTAAACCAGTAAGCAACCTCTAGAGGGAAGGTGGCAGCTGTTGAGAAACACAATATGCATCAGCTGGAAGAACACCAACCTATCTATAAAGAAAGAGAAAAATAAGTCCTTGAACTGCATATGAAAGCTTTCAGCAGCTACAACATTTCAAGTTCTTTGCCCTGCTTCACCTACTTGTGCTCTACACTCTGCCCCACTCCGTCATCCAAAGAGGGAAGCATGAAGTCCAGAGGATAAGAAACTATTTTATAATTTACTGTCAACAACAGCTTTTCACATCACTGAGTAACAAGCAGCTCCTCAATGTGTGAACAACTGTACTACATGAAGAGGTTTCTCAGACCTCCTTAGAAATTACACAGTTAAGGACAGCATATCTCACCTGCTCATGTCTATGCCACACTTTCAGCTCCAAGAGGAAAAAAAAAAAGCTGCTGCCATCACCTGAGGAATGCATGAAATCTCAAAGAGGCAAACAGCAAAACTGTCTAAGAAATTCTATCGTTTGAAGACAACACTCACTGGCCCAAAAGAACCAAAACCACAAGCCAGTGAGAAAAGGTGGTGAGCACCAAGCAGCTGGCAGGTTGGAAAGCACCAAGAAGCGCAGGAAGAAGCAGGGCTGGGCCAGCAGAACAAAGAGGCCCCCAGGACAGGGACCCAGCGTCTCTGGATACCCCTGCAGCCAGCAATTACCCATACAGCCCTCACTGGCAGAAGGTGGATCTCATCCCCCCCGTTCCATCGTAATTATTCACTGATTTTGAAAGCCAATATCAAGATACCTTCAATTCATTTTTTGTAGTATTTGTTTGGGAGCACTCTTAAGAAAATTTCATATTCTACAGGTATGACAGCCCACAGGCTTTTACTGCAATGACCCAGCACTCCACAAACCAGACCGAAGAGTCTGACAGACACTTCCTAGTGGGACACTTAGGAAATGCAAACCAGAAGTCAACAATCCCCTGTGAAAAGATGGGCTTAAGCAACTTGCCTAGCAAACTGGGCAGAGGCTGTAGTGCTTCCTTTTTTTGCCAAGATGGCACGTAACTGCCTGAACAATGAGATCATCCGATCATCCTCTCCTGCTGTTAGCTCTAAACATCTTCCCTACACTGTAATGGAGACAAGAGGTTCCTGCAGATTACAGCCTCCTTCATTACACAGCCCTGATTTATCCCTAGGGAATGTCTGAAAGTGCACCTGAAAAGAAGCATGAGTCCTAGGGAAAGAAATGTAAATTATCTCAAAGCATGAAAGAGCACAGGCAAGCTACTTATGCTTATTAAAAGCTTGACTATAAGCCTTCATCTGCCTTAAATACAATACAGTTATATACACTCTAATCATCACAATGAATATAATTTAATTTACAGCATTACTCAGTGCCCTGCAGTTTAGAGTTTATTGTCCTTCTATACACTGTAGCATATTAACTCATATTTTAACAAGAGGTATCTGAGGTATCTTTCTAACAGTTTTAAGTTTGATGGAATGGAAGTGCCTTTTAAAGTTACCCAGTTAAAACTGAATGACCACACAGAGCAAAGAAACATCTGTTCTCTAACATCTCTCAACACTGTAACAAAACCCAATTGATTTCGGCTGCATGATATAAAGCAGCTATTTCCAGAAATGCCACTGCAGTCCCAATCATGTAACAGTAGTTTTAATACTGTACAGAGCTTCAGTCCATTTACTGTCAGGTCTTAAGACACACTAAGGCACATCAAGGCAGCAGCTGTGAATCTGATACCTCCTGCAAGAGTATTTTGTCTCTCACCTCTCTAAGGGCAACCCAAAGAAGGCAAAAGAACAGCAGGGATTCTGCAACACTCACCTCTCTGGCAGCCAAGACTATGGTTGTTAATTGGGAACGATCACCCCACTCTGCTAAAAATGTTAAAGTAAAAGCCTGAACAAAGATTGGAGAAATAAAGTGTAGCCATTTCTTCTGAGGTATCGTGGTGCCTGGCCCAGATTCCACATCTCCTGGCCCATTTAACAGTTTAGTTCTCTGAAGCTGTGGAGGTCAAGGGAAAAAAAAACCAAGAAATAACCATAAAATTAAAAATGTCATCTGAACAATCCAAATGAAACACTTAACAAAAAAGCCAGACATTTACTTTCTAGAATGTTATTAGCCACTGACTGCTGCATTATCAACATTTTATTTATATAGTCACCATTACAAAAAAAATAGCTAAGTATATGAGCACATGTATGTGTGTGGAAATATACACACAGTTATATATAGTTTAATCAGCTCTAACCTCTGATTATTGTCCATCTTGTACTGCTTACAAATAAAGTGTCTGACCATAAAAAGAAATAGAAGTAGAGCCAAGAATAAACTGTTGGTGTCCTCTGCTAGTAATGCATTAAAAACACCTCAAAAACATCCACACTAAGCAGAAGGTCCCTTCTCTCCTAAGAAGCCAGGCTTGCCACAGAACTGGAATCACCTGCTGAAAGAGCCTCCAGGGGCCACTTCTGTCCCATCTACGACACATTTTCTGTGTCACATTATCAATCATAGATACAGCTCAACACCCCAAACATGACAGTGCTGTTCTGCAGCTTCACGGCTGTAATCCTTCCACCAGCTGTAACCAACAGCAATTTTATTACTTACTTCTTCATCTTTTTTTTTAATTTCTGCTTGAACTTCCTCCAGCTCTTCCTGACCCTCATCTGGACTCATTTTCAAGCCTTCCCGAAGCATTCGGATGCCAAAGATTGCAAACAGTGCTGTTGACACATAGTATGTGTACACGCGAGGAATAACCGTGGTGGCATAGCCAAACAAAACTGAAAAGAAAACAAATGCGTCATTTAAAAAAATAAGCATGAGGATCATAATTGTTTTTCCCACTTCTAAGAAATGCTTGCTAGCAAAGTCTGAAATCCAAATATCCACTGATAAATAAATATTGTGTCTTTTGTTAGTTTTGTATAATTTTCTAAGCTTTTGGAAGATAACACGCTAGGAACTCCAACCATTACTGGCCATGCCAGAGGCTGAAGTCCACTAAGATGCAGACAATACACTCCAGCCAAAGTTGAGGTGCTGCTGTTCCTGAGAGCCAGTCCAAACAACATTATCTTTCCCATCAAGGTCTCTGCAAGTCCTGCCTTTCTCCATGCACACCATGAAACTACCATCTGCAATTGAGTTAGATTAGTCACACTGTACCCCAGTTAATTCCATTTACATGTTGGATAACATCTCTTTCCAATCATTTCATTTATCAGATAAAGTTAGAATCTAAGATCATCAACAAGTTAAATCTACCAGGCATATCTACAAATCATCCAGCTGGGTGAATCCATGTCTGTCTTCCTTTGCCAAGTGCACATTACTATACCCCTCATCCCCCATATTCCCCACATACATGTAATGTGACCAACTTTGATATTTCTTTATTTCAAAGGCAGATCCCACTTACAGACCAAAAAGCAACCTTCACAGTGCATCTTTTAGAGGTATTGAAGGTGATCAAACTAAGCCAAAACTAGTTATTAAATAAGAAATACATATTCAGGACAAAGTACTCACTTTCCACTAAGTAAGACCACTTAGCATTTTTTTGACAGAAAAGGCCTATGTAAATGGGAAGAAATTAAAGTCCACACCTTGTATTCAAGGTTGCTTGGACCATGCACTCACAAGGATTTCTGCTGCTTTACTCCACATGCAATTAGCTAAAAAAAAGCATATTACCATGTGTGCTTTCTTGTACACACCTTGTTAGTTGAAAAATGAACTCAGAAGTTACTACATGATCTAGAAATAATTCTGCACTGCCACTACCAGAAGTAAGAATATGAGACCAAAATTAATCAGGCTTCTACTCATAAACAGAGCACACACCTACATGAATAGCAGTACTTTTTGCACAGCTAAATAAACCAGGAGTTAAACTAAACTTCTTTAAAAAGACTGAAAATACTACAGTAAAACAATGCAAGAAAGCTAGACAAAAAAGCGCTATCTTTTTCTTAGCATTTCTTACACAGATCAGCACAGACACAGTGAAATAATCTGAACTGTAAAACATCTTATTTTATCAAGCACAGCTTGAAAAAATATCCCGAGTAGATTACTTGGAACTAATGAGTTTAAGTGAGCATGCCTTCATGAAATCAAGGTGGGCAAACCCCCCAGGAATTTCCAAACTCAGCTTGTATAAAACAAGGGCAAGAGATAGGAGAAGGAAAGGGCGTGGGGGAGGAAGAATCTAACAACAAAACAAGTTCCTTTCTAAAAAGGGAAGAAATAATTTGGTACCTCTAAACTGGGGAATAAAAGCAGAAAAGGAAGCTTTTATGAGAAAGCACCCAGAAAGATTTGAAGAAAGAATTCGTATAGAAAAAGAGATGCATAATGGGCAGGAGAAATTACACACAATGCAAGTGGAAACTGCTCTAAGTAAAACTGCAATAATCGCAGCAGTGTACACAGCAACAGCTACACACCCAAAAACCATCCACAGAAACACTTGCCAAGCAGCCCAAGCCAGTGGACTGGCTGTCTCCAGTGTGTATAACCCAATCACCACTATTTCAAGTATTTCTGAAATGGGCATGGTTAGAAATGAGCACACTGGGCTGCATCTGATGTACCTGAAGGCTGCTCCATTTTACAATCACAGCTATGTAAGTGCCCACAGCTACAGGTTCCTCAAGTGCCACCTGATACCTTACTTCCTGCTCCCTCCCCTCCACCTTCCACTTATGCAGCTCATAAATCCAAACAATACGTGTGCAGGAATACAAGTCAGATGAGTAAAATGTGTCATCATATAAAGAATCTTCTGCCTTAGGAGGAAAACCAGAAGCCACTCCCACATTCCCTTTAGGCACACTTATTTAGCAGGAGCTATAAAGTAAACCACTCCAAAAATCAAAGGAAGTACTTAGGCTCTCCATCTCATTCCCTGTCCTTAAACTTCTGTTGAGGCCTAGGGAACACAAAGACCGCATTAGAGGCAAGAGCCTAAACATTCAATCTGAGATTCCATGCTCCACAGGAAAAGCTTCATGCTCTCCTCAAAACAGAAAACTGCATACATGTACTACCTGCATTCCAATTGCAATTAAGGCTTTTTGATAAATACACACCCATCACTTCTTAGGAGATAAAATGGAAAAAACCAGAGTGCTAACCTGACAAACATGTCATCAGTCCCAGGGCGAGCATAGCACCAGCCAGTACAGTCAGTCGGTTGTACCGCATGGCCATGATGGCCGCGATGAAGAAGGTCTTGTCCCCCAGTTCCGACACGATGATGACTGATATAGCAGCCACAAAGGCATGAATAAAGCCCAAATTAGTCTTGTCAGCTGACTCTTCACTGACAATGTGGACTGGAGCAACTAGTGAGGAGCCTTTCTGCAAGAAGGGGGAGAGAGAAAAAAAACAAAACAAATCCTAAACGCTCATCAATTAGGCTCGAATGGTTAGTACGCAGAAGTGCAGAGCCTTGTATTTCTCCTGTCATACCATCCTCTGTAGAGTGACATTTTAAGCAGATACACCTCTCATGCTCATTAATGATCGTTAACTAGCTCCTGGCTGCCACCCACCTCAAATTGCCAGTTAGGCACTTGGCAAGAGGATCAGATCTTGCTGATTATTAAAACATTACTTCACCGTGCACACTATTTACCAGAACATGAGAAGCACCATTACAACAAAACATGGTCAGCTCAAGTCTAATATTGCCATCTTTAAAATCCCTACCTACTTTTTGACCTTAACCTTAAACAGTTTTCTGACACAAATATTAATAAGTGCTTCAAAACAAAACTGGGTGACTATGATACCTTAGGAAAATAAGAAACTCATTCAAAAATGGTCAGGATAGTTTTCTTCCCTTCCAAAATCTTTGCATCTCAGATGCATTAAAATTTTATAGATTCACAGAATGGGTTGGGTTGGAAGGAACTTTAGCAATCATCTAGTTTTAAGACTCCTGCAATGGGCAGGAACATTTTTCACTAGACCAGATTGCTCAGAGCTCCATCCAACCTGGCTCTGAACACTCCCAGGGATGGGGCATCCACAATTTCTCTGGGCAACCAGTACCAGTGCTTAACCCCTCTCACATGAAAGAATTTCTCCCGAATATCTAACCTACTTTTCTCCTCTCTCAGTTTGAGCCCAAGCCAACTTTTGTGCAAGTTTTCATCAGCTTTTTCTGCACTTCCTCTGTGTTTGTTGAAAACTAACTTTAAGACTCTCCAGTGGTGAAATCGGACCAGCACACTCCAGTTCCCACTCACTCACCGAAGCGTTTACTTGTACACACAGTAAGGTATCTACGATCAAAAGCAAGGCCCAAGATCTCTACATCGGTGTTCACATCCTTGACCAGGGATGGCGGAGAAAGCTTGTTCCAGCACATCCACCGGCAGAGACAGCCCGCAGCGTGTTTTGACATGACGGCTTCCCAGCATTCCACTTTCAGCAGTGCAAGTTTTTTGGTGTTGATATTTAGAAGCTCCCACGCTCTGTGTGACACACCGTGACTTCCCAGAGCTCCTTCACCTTTTGCAGCACGCTGTGTTTTCTGGTTTGGGTACGTGACACCTGGCGTGCTCCATGTGCTACACCAAGCCACATGTCAGTAATTTTTCCATCCCTCTGTGTGATCAGTGGCACTAGAATCCCCTCACCGCGAACACTATTTAACAAGTTTTAACGCAAAGGAATTTACATTAAATATCGAGGCAAAAAAACCACGCAGGTTTGAAGTAGCAACAAAGCCTGCTTTCAGCTGCTTCTGCGGGGGAAGGAGAGCACTGACTCCTTTCCCATGTCGGACCTAGATGTCCCTCTTTTAGCAGAAAAAGGGGAGGATGCGGCGGCCCTGCAGCCCTCCCTTTTTCTGCTAAAAGCGGGGAATTTCGGAGCCCGATGGCCTCCGGACGGCGCGGCGCCGGCCGAGCGCTGCCGCGGGGGGCACAGCGCGGGCAGCCGGCGCGGCTCGTCCCCGCCTCACCTCGGCCCGCGGTTCCGCTCCCTGCGCCGCCGGCGGTGGCGGCGGCTCCTTCTTCCTGCCGGGCTCTTNGGAGCCGCCGCTGGCTGCCGGGGGTCCCGGGGCGGTCCCGCAGCGCTCGGTGGCGTGCGCTGCCACCCCCTCCTCCGCCTCTCGGCGTCGCGAGGGGACGGGCAAAGGGGGCTGTGCGGCGTTCTCGGGGAGCGGGCGAGTCCAAGCGCGTCCTTTCCCCGTTCGGGTTGCTTACGGGCAGGGAAAGGGCGCAGCGGGAGGGACAGGGAGCGGCTGCGTCAGGCGGCAAAAAAATCCGCATAGAAGCGGCCCGAACACGTCTCGGCTTCACTGATGGCCAAGTGCTCAGCAGCGCTTCGGGTATGCGTGACCCCAGCAGGGCCGTGCGCCCCGGGATCGGAATCACTGAACGGGTCAGGCTGGGAGCGACCACAGTGGTCATCTGGTCCAGCCTCCCGGCTCGAGCAGGGTCATCGCAGAGCATGCGGCACAGGATTGTGTTCAGACAGTTCCTGAATATCTCCAGTGAGAGTGACCCTACGACCTCTCTGGGCAATCTGTTCCAGTGCTTGGTCATCCGCACAGTAAAGAAGTTCTTCCTCATATTCAGGTGGAGCTTCCTGTGTATCTGTTTCTGCCCATTGCCTCTTGTCCCGTTGCTTGGCACCACCAAGGGAGAGCCTGAATCCATCCTCTTGGCATCACCCCCCTCTTTAGATACTTATAGACACTGATGAGTTCCCCTCTCAGTCTCTTCTTGAGGCTGAACAGGCCCAGCTTCCTCCACCTTCCCTTGTTTAAGAGGGATGCTCCAATCCCATAATCATCTCTGCTGCCCTTGCTGGACCTGCTCCAGGAGCTCCATGCCTCTCCTGTACTGAGGAGCCCAGAGCTGGACACAGCATTCCAGATGATGCTCTCCCTGGGGACCCCAGGAGAGCCGTGTGCCTTGATGCTCTCCCCAGAGCAAGGACAGGAATATGCTTCTTGAGGAGCAATTTAGGAAACAGGACAAGAACACCATTTAAACAGAAGACATTTGGACACAGGCTCAAGGAGCCTCTCGAAAACCACTTTAAAAAGTTATACAGATAGATGCGGTTCCAAGACATGGCTGCTGATGTTCCGTGGTGAACTGAAACTATGGGAGTGTTGATGGAGAGAGGGATGCAACAGCCAAGAGAGGCACAACATTTTGTGTAAAGTGAGTGCTTATGTTTTTCAAATATGTAAGCTCAATTTTGAAAAATCATACAAAATGGAAACAGTGTAATAAGCTTTTAATTAGGCAATTCGTAAGATATACTTCAGTGTATAAAAATACTTCTTAGATACAAAATAATGCACATAAGTAGACAACATGCTGAAACACCAGCACCCATATACTTCATCACACAGACTGATCATTCACATCAGTATCATGAGAAGGACCAAAATATTCAGCAGTTAAGTGCAAAAAAACGTCCCTGTGCTGAGTGACATCACCTCCTCAGTAAAGAATTTCTTTGCAATGTTTGTCAGGTACTGGTTTCAGTGTGTTCTCTGCCTTGGCAGTTCACTGTATCTGTTTAAAAACCAGTGTAGTTGTGGTCATGGTCATCCTGCACAGCTGCCCCCTCTAACACAGGAGGGACTCCAATAACCCACTATAAAGACAACAGAACCACAACCAAGAACATTAATTATCTGCCAATTCTCTTCTACTGTCTTTTTAGTCAGAGAACCTCCCACTATTTTCCCCAGTTTAGGGATAAAACAAGTCTTCATCAATGAATGAAAACACTTTGGTGCAGAAGAGATAATGCAGCAAATGGGTCTGTTTATCTCCACTGCTGAGCATGAGTCACTCCTCCACCGCAGCTTTTTCCACTGCTTTTTGTGCTTGCAGTTGTAAAGCAGTGGCTGGTTTCCATTGTCAGCAGGGAAGCACAGAAAGATACACAAGTTGCCTCCCTTTGACATGATTCAAAGAAAAGGGACTTGGAAAGAAATATGCTTAAATATTAGTCAAGACATGAAATACAGTAGTTCAAATGATTCCCTTCTTGCAATAGTTTTCACATATATGTATTTGGACTTGCTGCACAACAGCAAGTGTTTTATACATAAGATATCATTATAAAAGAGAAAAAACAATTAGCATCTTTCCACTTTGAATTAAGGTCTTCAGTAAACCTTTTTTAGCTTGTATGATATGCAGAGACCTTACATTTCCTCACAAATTGGTTACATGGATGAGATTATCATTAAAATTGTGGTCTTTTGAGGTAGAATTAGAGAAAGTGTGCGACTTTACCTTGGTTTTAATAAACCATTAATCTCTTATATTCCCAGTTTGCACTAAAGATACTTTGGAAAAAATTCTCTAAAAAACAAGTGGTATAAATGCTTTTCGATGCTTTGGGTAGGAGCTAAAGTTTTTCTGATAAAACTCGTGACACAAAACAGCAGCCAGTGCCTGGTTAAAAAGAACATACATCACTACACACCACCACGTCACATTGTGAATTCCAAGTGTGATGGCCATAGACACATATATGAGGAGCTCTGCAAAATAATGAGGGCAGGAAACGCTCTCAAACCAGTCTCCAACAGGTACACTGTGGCTCAGACTTACAACCTTTCCTGCAAGCAAACAGAAAGAAATTAATTGGGAAGATGCATTAAACAAACTCTTCTTGCAATTACAGAACAATATGCTTATTAAAGTTATCATCATCATCATCCACCTCCATCTGATCTGGCAGCTTTGCACTTAATGAAATAAGCTGCCACCTCTGGCTGTGCAAATACAGAGTTAGGAAGCCGATTTTTATCCCACATGGAAATAGAAGTGAGGCCCCTGAGGAGTGGCACAAGTCATAATCGTGTGTCCATCCTTAAGATGTTAGAAGACAGAGCTTCATTTCAAGTTTTATAGAACTATATATGCAGACATACCACACCCTCTCCCCCCAATTCAGCCATCCACTCTCTTTTCCAAACAGTCTCATTTAATCTACACATTACAGGAACTGAGAAACACTTGTGTTTAAGGTATTAGAAGCCAGAGAAGTCTATTGAACCAACCAGAAAATAATTCCTAAGTAAACAGTTGACGGAAATGAAACATCTTACCTGATCGGCTTTTTCTAAGATTAGCTAGAATTGCAAGACATCTGTGTTGGTGAAGAGAGGCCCAAATGTACATCATAACTCCTATAATGTGATACCAGCAGATCCGCACAGAAAGCTCTTTTCCTGAATGAAACGTGTTTTATTAATATATGGCCAGGAAGTAACTTCCCAAGCATCATCCCAAAACACTATATACATTTTTTTAAATGTTATTGTCTTACAAAATTCTAGTAGTGAGCCTCTAATTCCTTGAAAGATGCTTTTAAATCCTGCATCATTTAAGTGCCAGCTAGTAGATCATTTCCCTTGACTGCTCTATACTAAATACCTAGTTATTAATCCAGCACCTTGAAACACAGTGGGATGTACAACGATACATAATTGGTAGTCTAAGATCTCAATATTCAACACTGTAACTATTATTATCCTAATTAGACATGTTGTCATGGCTCAGGTCAACATGCAAGCACACAGTTGTGTTCCTCACAGCAATACACATGCATACACCTACATAGTGCCCCCCACCCTATGTGGTTCGAAGGGGTTAAAAACTTCACCGAACTTGGTAATGACTGCCTCACAAAAATTAATCACAGGAGGAGTGCTACAACCGGCTGATGGTTCATCTGTGCAGGGGATTTAGCAGCTCAGTTGTGAGACCCAATGGAATGTGTTGGCAGAAACAAGTAATGTAATACAAATTTCTCATGTATTAATGAAAGCATTACAGTACCAAGGGAAAGAAGTGACTGCCTGAGTCAAGGCAGAGCAGTGGCAAGTTCTCCATGGAAGAAAAAGGAGGTGGCCAAGACAGCCTTGCAGACTCACCTTGCAGGAAAGCTTACAACAAAAAACTCCTCTTCAGTTTGAGAACTGAAGTTGTGTAGTGGCATTTGAGAACTGGTACCTATTACTGTCCTTCACAAAGGATATGACCAATATCCTGAAAGTATCTTTGTGAAAGTCTTTCAGCAAATAACCCTGACGGTTAACATGAAAGTGTGTCACTGTCTGTGTCTGTGTATAATGCTGGCTGATTGTATGATATTCTGACATGTAATTACTTTGAACTATGCCAGGAAGTACTTTTATGTCTCATCAGTTAACACACTTCTCAAACAAGCAGCCCTCTATGAAACCATTTGCCACAATGGAAACAAATGAGAGCAAAACTGCATCTTTGATGATAACTAAGCAGGCACTTACCATTCCTGACATTAGTAGGCACTTGACACAGCACAGTTGAGCCAACAGCAATGTAGTAACCAAGTCCAAAGCAATACTGCACAATATGAATGACACCACTGGAAAACACGCTGGTCCAGAGGCATTCTGCAAGTCTTCGACAGCTATGCAGCCAAAGGAGCAGGAGAGCCAGGAGCGCAGAGAAGTGCTCACTATCTGCTCACAGATAAAAAATCGCAACTTTGAAACAGACAGGGACAATTTAACCCTAACAGTGCTTCAAAAAGACTGTTGTTCCCTCTTCCCACAGCAAAACTTTACCCTCATTTTAAATTAATTGGGGAAAATATTTGTACAGGTGAGGCACTGCTGACCAGAGCAAGATTTCTTCCAGAAGGTGCTAATGGCCCTTTCTGTTATAAGGACTGCTGAAAGCCATCATATCCATACATTAGAAATATTTCTATCTTGAATAAGGTAGAAATATTTCTACCTTGAAGAAGGTACCTTGACAAAGGTACCTGGTGTACCAGGAAAGTCATTTGGAGCATAGTTTAAAAGCAACCAATGAAGTAGCACTTGGATACAAATTCAGCACAGCATTGGTAATACAGTTTTTTAATATTTATATGGCTACATCATAATAGCTGGAATACTTGCCCATGTCCTCGCTCTGAGAATCTCTGCCAAGAGCATGGTGCATGTCCTGAATCCATGATGGGAGTGACTCTCCAAGGAACTCAGCTCGGAAAAGCCAGATCAGCAGAAAACCATTCCAGAGCACAGAAACCACATAAAAGTGAGTAAACCACCTGTGGGAACAAAAAAGGGTTTTCATTAATGTTCTCATTGTTCCTTAGCTGGAAATGTAGCTGCAGGACATGCTTGCCTGATGGTGAGTACATTCCCTTTTGATGTCCACATCAAATGTCCAAGTAGAGAACTCAGGACTGCAGTGGTACCAAGCAGGAATAACCTTAACACATTTTACCCAAGTGAAATGCTCCCTGAAATAACCTCTAACTTAGCTTACCTTACTAACATAGCTGCACTACAGAGGAGACAGTGTAGTCCACACATTGCAAAGGTATTCCTCAAGGCTTACAACTAATGGTGATGTACATAACATTTGCTTTATAATTTACACCACTCAAAGCACATCTAGATTAGCTTTCTGCTTATTTCCAAGCTGCTGCACCTCACAGCACTCCCACTTTTCTCAGTTCCAGTGGGTGCATTACATGACATGTTAAAGTTCATCAAAGGCACCCAGAAGCAATTACTCTGCTCTACATTAAAGTATCTTGTCTTTCTGCAAAGTCAAGGTCTGCAACAATCATATAGGACAAAAGCAGTGACCATCAACAGTGCTGGGTGATTACAAGGCAAGACCACATGTTTGTTTTTTTTAAGAAAACAATCTCCCAACTCCATAATGCATTTATAAAAACATACTGTGCATTACCAGAATGCAAGACATGACAGTCAAGGCAGGTAACTGGGTTAAGTTAAACAGCCACAGCTGCTGACAATATCCAGCTCAAACTAGGTGATCCATTTTTTTCCTTTTGCTTTTAAAATTAAAAATCTTTCTGGCAGTGAAGAAAAATCAGGACCTCTGGAAACATCTGCAAAGAGACAAAATACATCCCATGGAAAGATGCTGATGGCCTTGACTTGACAATGTAACTATAGGTACAAAACTAGGATATAACTGTATAGTCAAGGGAAGACTGTATTTGTTGAACATGCAAACTCTTTTCTCAGGCAATGAAGGGGTACAACAACCTTGCTTAGTGAAACCAATGAAAGTGACCCCCTCTCAAGAGCACACGAGAGATCAAGTCAGAATCACAGCAGCAGTGAGCATCCCTGCATGCTCCAGAGCACCTTGCCCATTAGCAGCTGGTTGCACCTACAGATTATTACGTCTCCTCAGTTCCTTCTCCTACCAAGCAGAAACTGCAACATTCCGTCTGCTGATTCTCAACAGCAGAACTAAAATTTAACCCCTCTCCCTCACTTTCTGTTTATAAGACAAACAGAATTTGTATATTGATAAAAAGTCGCCACCACATGCAAGTTTAAAGCTCTTTCCCTATGTCCTGTCACTCAGTCGACTCATTTCTTGTCACTTGCTAGGGAACTTTCTCCACACATTGATTTTTGCCACCAGCACACAAACAAGCCCTGGCACCTCAAAAGAGACACACCCTGCGAGCTTTCAGCAATCCAAATTACACTGGGGATATCTGACCTACAGATCAAACCAGCACTGCAGTAAGTACATACGCCATCCCTCCTCAACGAGAGGAATTTTCACTGTTTGCCAAACCAATCTGAAATGCAACACAACATTTTACAAGATAGAATGGCAAAGTTAAAAACAAGCCCAGGCTAGTGAAAACACAATGCTTGTCTGGAAACAAGACACGGATAAAAAGAATAGAAAATGCCTCAGTAGCTACCTTTAAGATCTTCTCTATTCTTTCAGGTAGAAGTGTTATGGATTCACTAATTAAGTAACAGAATTGCTTTGTAGATGTTGAGACCTTGAGACCAATTCCCCGAGAAAGCACATTCTTCAGACACCAATCTCCCTAAGAAGGGGTGTTGGGAAACTTGTTGGAGAAAGGTCAGTTTAGACAAGAATGTGCAGTACACAGTGATTAAGACAAAGCCTTTATGAGTCCTTATTTTTGCTGAGGGTACTGCAGAGCTTAAACACATCCCTGGGTATTTTCTGTATCATGAAGCCTGATAACCAAGATACTACACTACAACCTTTCAATGAATAACACGCTGTGTCACAAAACTTTTTTTTAACATTTGGTTTGAAAGCTTTGTATACAAAATGTGTCAGAGATTGTTACACTAGGGGCGATCAGATCTTCAGGCTAAGTAGCCTCCCAGGCCTGTCCTGCTGGCCTTGCAAGATCCTGTCTGGCCCACGTTCAAGTCAAAGACTAGTTCTAGTCATGAATCTCAACTGATCAAAAAAAAAAAAAAAAGAAATCCCATAATATATAAAAGCAGAAACACATAAAAAGCTGTAAATGGAGGAGTGGGAGGGTTGCCCCCTTTGATAATTTCACTAAACATCTATTTAATTTCATTATTTCATTTCATTAAACATCTAAACGTATACATATATTTAATTTCATTTCAGCAAACATCTATTAAGATGGATTTGGATAAAGCAGTGGTTCTTTGCCTTATCAGAGACTGTTCATGCAGGATCTAGATTGCTGTGTTCCCTTGCTGTTATTGGTCACATTTCAAAAATAAACCTTGAAGGGAGAAGGCAACGACTGAGTATGGGTGCAAGACAGTCAACCTGCAGCATATTTGCAGTCACAGTTACTCAGGATTCCACGTTCCCAGGTGCCTGACCTGAGTCCTGCAGAAAGGTTTGTTCTGGAGACCTCGCATACGACTGGGATTCAAGGGATTAGGCTTTTGTTCCGATTTGGAACACACGGATTCTGTATGATCGCTCGCAGTCTCTACGCCCCTCGGATCCCCATCTGCAGAACCAGAGTTAACACCTTGCAACAAAGCTGAGCCCAGCTCTATAAAACTCCGCCGTGCTCTCTGCGTGTGCTGTTCCCTGCCGCGACCTCCGGCTGCGGTAGCCGAGACACGCACGGCCGACGGGCCCCTCACCTCTTGGGCACCTGGAGGAGCCGCAGCCAGCCCGGGAGCTGCCCGCACCCGCGCTTCGTCTTCCCGTAGCGAATGAGGTCCTGGAAGAGGCCGGAGATCACCAGGCCAACGCCACCGGGCCGCGGCGCCGGGGCCCGCCGGAGCAGCAGCAGCGCCGCCAGGAAGGCGGCGGCCAGCAGGGACCAGGCGGCGGCCAGCGCCGCCAGCATCGCCCGAGCCCCGGCTCCGGCCCCGCTCCCTGCCCCGGCCCCGCTCCTCTCCCTGCCCCGGTCCCGCTCCGCNGCGGGAGCCGTGGCCGCTGCGCGCTGTCTCTGCAGCTGCGCCTGAGCAGCGCCGGGGGATGGTGTCTGCCCGGACTTCAGCAAAGCCTTTG
>VWZW01001322.1:484770-542210 GCA_013397115.1 Edolisoma coerulescens
AAAGCCTTTGACGCCGTCTCCCGCGGCAGTCTTCTGGAAAAGCTGACAGGCCACGGCTTGGACAGGTGCACCCTTCGCTGGGTTAAGAACGGGCTGAGTGGCCGGACCCAGAGCGGTGGTGAACGGTGCTGCATACAGCTGGCAGCTGGTCTCCAGTGGTGTTCCCCAAGGCTCAGTATTGAGCACAGTCCTGTTTAATATCTTTATTTTTTGATCTTGATTGTATGAGGGAGTCGAGTGTACCCTCAGTAAATTCATGGATAACACCAAGAAGGTGATAGAGTTGATCTGCTGGAGGGCAGGAAGGCTCTGGACAGGCTGGATCAATGGACCAAGACCAGTAGTGTGAGGTTCAACATGGCCAGGTGCTGGGTCCAGCCCCCTGCAGTGCTATAAGGTTGGGGGCAGAGTGGCTGGAAAGCTGCTCAGCAGAAAAGGACCTGGGAGTGCTGGTGACAGCAGCTGAACATGAGCCAGCTGTGCCCAGGTGGCAAAGAAAGCAAATAGCATCCTGGCCTGTACCAGCAATAGTGTGGCCAGCAGGACCAGGGCAGTGATCATGACCCTGTGCTCGGCGCTGGTGAGGCCACACCTCAAGTGCTGTGTCCAGTTCTGGGCCCCTCAGTACAAGAAGGACATTGAGGTGCCAATTTTATATGTTACCAATGTGCTTTACTAAGCAGATATATAAACCCTGCCTAGATTATTTTGAGGTATGACTGCATTAATCAGTCCTATCAGTGAATCCTTCAGAGCATCACACGCTCTGCTGAAGCACTCATGACATCAGTAACATTGCTTTGGGTAAAAATCATTGAAGTTCCCATTTCCTGCTAAAACGTGTTGGTAGCTCTCTGGTTCTATCTGCATGACAGGTTATAATAAATATGTTAAATTCAATATAATTTATGTCAATGCTTGGAGCTCAGTCTAATTCTCTTGTCAATTCTGTACAACTGAAACCTAAATCTGGTTCAGGGATTTCATGGCCAAATGGTTTTGGTAATTAGCAGGAGATGAATATATCAGGCAGATGGGTGTAAATTTTTGGGGAGTGAGAGGGAGGAGCCGGCCATGTGTGGGTAATCCCCCAGCTGGTGGGAGCAGGGGGAAGGAGAGCATGTCCAGGCTGTGCTGGGCAGGAGGTAGGGGTGTCACCATCCCTGCTTCCCAGCCCTGCAGCTGGGGAGCTCAGTCAGCAGCTGCCTTGCCATGCTTATCTCTGCCTTCCACACGGCCACATTTCCAAAGTGCTGCTGCGGTGACTGGCTCTGGCAGAGCAGGGTGTGTGTAAGCAGGGAGCAGCCATGTCTGCAAGCAGTGATGGCCCAGGAGCTGTCTGTGACAGCCTGCAGGTCACAGCTGCAATGGGCTTCTGCAGGTCCTGACGCGAGGCACCCTGTCCTCTTGTGCTGTGCATTCACCACAGCTGGACATTGTCCGCTCTTGCAGTGTGGCTCTCTGAAACACGGCAGCTGTACCTCTTTCTTTTCAGCCTCATCTCCTGTCTGAAACACAAAGGAGACACATTGCAGCCTTGTCTCTGCAGTCTGCTCCTTTTACGGCTTCCACAAGACGCATAAGACAAGGGGCAGCAATGGTCTGGCCTATAAAGCAAGTCCTTCCTTTGTCTGAGCAGCAACCTTCTAAAACTTCAAATAGCTTTGCTCAGCAATTTTGGTGGCCAGTGCAGTTGCCATTTTCATGAAATCATGGTCTAGAGACTCCTGGCTGGGTGTGTAGCATGGCCCTGCAGCAGTCTGAGTGGATCCTTGGCTTCCATTGTAGTCAAGTTACATCTTTCTGTGGAGTTTGGGCTTTGGGGATGTTTGTGAAATGAAGGATAAGGAATATGGCTGTTATAGTGCCTATGAGACAGTGGAGGCCAGAGTGCCTGCAGGTGTGCTGCTGGGGAATAGATCTGGTGTATGACAGCAGGACTCCAGCAGGACCGTCCCACACACCCAAAGACATGCAGTGCATCTTGCCGCGTTCCCGTTTAGGGCGACAGGTACTCAACTTTTTGGCACTTCAATAATCTTCCAAATTTATCTGACCCAGAGCCTTGGAAGTACAGCTCTCAAGGATGGCAGTGAACTACCAAACATTTAATATCAAATAACTCTTTCATGAGCTAAGCTCTAAGGAATAAAGACCAGGAATCTTCTATGTGTGGGTGTTTAATGTATGAGGCATTTATTCTACATGGCAAGCTGTGTTGCCAGCTGTGATGTGTTGACTGCAGTGTTACTAGCAGCAAAGCCAGGCAAAGAGGGGTTTAGTAGGCATGGCCCAAGACTTGTTCTGCACTCTGCCAGGACACAAAGGTGGGAAGGGAGAGAATTAGTGTTTGAGAAAACTGCAGCCATAAGAGATAGAACAGGTCTCTTTTAAATTTTAACAACTGGCTTCAGCACTGCTGCCATGTGGGATTTCCTATGGGGCAAATAAGAGCCACAGCATGAATGCTGTGCCCTTGGACCAACCCATGGCAGTGACCGTGTGCAGCAGCTTAAGGAAAGTGCTGTGGTCTGCAGTGTTTTGGTCAACACTTACTCAGAAATTTCTTTAATCTCCTATGAAAGGGTCGCAGAGTCCACAGCAACATCAGTCCATCAGCAACACTCCCCCAAGCTCCATAGTGTCCCTGCAAGTTATTTTCACTGCTGTAATCATGGTAAAACACAGGTTGTAGGTGGCGGATTTAATGATGAGAGAAATACAATGATTTATGTTTATGCTTGAATCCTTCCTTTGCTTGTGGATGCTGTCCCTTTTCCTGCTATAATGCAGAGCAGATTTAAGTTACACAGGAAGGTGCTAGACTCCAGATAGATCATTTATAAAAGCTGGTGGTCTACAGAGGGCTGTGGAGTTGCATCCCTGAGGCTTTCTTGACCACATAGTCAGTGCTTTCTGGACACCCAAGGCACTCTCCACGCCAGCTGGCTCCAGCCATGGCTGTTGCTACAGGAAAGCGGGATCCAGCCTCCAGATGTGGTCAGCTTGTTGGCTATTTCCTCAGAGTTCAGATAATTGGAGGAAGAAGGGAAGGAGTACAGCTGTGGGGCTGGGAAATTGTTTGAAGGGAAGAGGAATCAGCAGTTGGTTGTCTTAAATATGCTGTCTGTATTTATAATTGCAGGCTATACTGAGATGAAGATGTAAGCTGTACGCTGCTACTGCTCATATTGTGTATATAGTTTGCACAGCATTGGGAGAGAGCCCTACTTTCCAGGATTTTTTTCCCCAACGCTGTACCTCTGTGGCAAATTGTGTGACCCCGTGTGCGGTATAGATTTCCCCACTTTTCAGGCGAGTAATTCCCTCTAGGTGGCACCAGCACTCTTCGGTTTCTCCGAAGCCCGCCCTGCGCTGGGCTCCGGCTCCTGCTGCCTGCGAGGGCCCGGAGCATCCCTCCAGCATCCCTCCAGCACCCTCCCAGCAGCAGCGCTGCGGGGCTCCCACCTCGCAGGCTCTCCTCGCGTTGGCTGTCTGTAACAGCTGATTTTTGCAATTGTAGGCTTTGAACTTCGACAATTGCAGACGTTTGTGGTTGCTTGTTGGCTTTTTGTGGCAAATACTTGTTCTCAGCTCTGTGACACTTATTCCATCTTGATGGATGGAGTTCAATTTACCTGACTTTATCCATCTGAAAATTAGGTGAGTAGATGAAACTATTTGGGTGGGTTCCTGGTATAACTGATGGAGACAGGTATCTCCAGAGTGCCAATTTTTTCTTCCTAAGCGTGATGTCTCAGCTGTTGAGCTGAATTGCCCTCCCTGCTGAAGATCTGCTTGAGGGAAAGAGAATCTTAAAGGATCCAGAATAAAAATGGGTATAAATTATTTATGCTCCTGGATGTAGAGTTGGTTTGATGAGTGTCATGCAAAGAGGTTTTCACTAAGTTAAAAAAAATACTTTTTCACAAAAGCCTGGGCCATGCAAGAGAGTTCTCTGTAAGTGTAACTGCTTTGTGTTTCCTGCCTGTTAAAGGAGACCTACCCAGACAGTTTATAGGCTTCTGTGAGACATCAATTATAACAAAACTTATTGGTTTTAGTATATGGAGAATGGAGAGAGAGCTTGGAAAGATGCTGTGCAAAAGTGGAGAAGGAGGATCAAGGGTTGGATGAACCATATAGAAAAAGATGGAGAGATCAGACAAGAGCTCAAATTTATATGTCACAAAGCTGGACTTGTGTGCGCCACTGTGGACCATAATGTCTGATAGAGCTTCATGAAATGCTTGTAGGGTGTGGGAGAGGAAAGCTCTGCTTTGGAGATTTTCAGCTCAGGCCATCATATTATTCAAAGGAATTTGTCTGCATGAGGGACAAAAATCAGCATCATTTACTGGCCAGCCCACAGCAGATTGCACTGCAACTCCAGACTTAATAGACTTACTCACTTATATTATGTAGTGATTTTGGTTGTGGTTTTTTTGTTTTTTTCATTTTTGAGGGAGAATAGGGAAATTATTCGGTTACTCAAATACTTTTTGCTGGTTGCTTTGTTCAGACTTTTTTTTCCAATGAATATTTTCATTTGCTAATGAAGCCCAAAAACTCTGTGAACAAAATAGCTACAGTTAGGTTTCTCGGTAATCTCTGAGACAGGATTCAATGTGAATTTAGCACAAAGACAGCCCTGAAAGTAGAAGTGGAGGCCACAGTCTTTCAGACTTGTATCAACATGCTCAAAGTCAGTACGGGTGAGATTTTAAAATCTAGATACTTGGTTATAGGATGTAATGATCTGTGTTTAGTTGGTTGGTACTAGTGGGTCTAGAAACCTTAGTTGTCAATACATTCTTTGATTCAACTAATTAACACAATGAGGTAAAGTCATACATTTCTGTAATTTGTGGGCAAGTAAACCAAGAAAGCAATCAGATTGCTGCATTTTGAAGTTTAAAATGCTAGCCTGTGCTCTACTGGTTTTGATCACTGGCAGAGTATACTGAGATACTGTAGCCAAGAAAACATAAATCACAGAGCACAAAAAAAGCACACTTAGAGATGTGAGAAACTTACACTGAAACACACTTCCCACCGTTCAAGGGATCACTATGTGCCCTTGGCTTTCAAATTATAAAGTGTGAGTGTTCCCACTAGCTGACAGAAAGCAGGAATCAGTCTGTGATAAGGTGAGAGCTCCTGTTCAGGACTGGTGCCGTGCTCCTGGGATAGACACTGTTGTATTTGCATAGATCTTAATTCATAATTCATGCACAGGAATTCCTAGACTTCAGGGTGTGACTTGTACATGTCTTAGAGCCATGATACTAAGATACATGATTTATTCACTATTCAGCTGTATTATTTGCTGAGTTTTCACCAAACACAGGTCGCCAGTATCTTGCCAACATAGCTAGCTTGGCATCTGAGACAGTTTGGGGTTTCACCCTGGGAATAAAAGCAGCTGTATTCAGCTTGTATGATATAGTATTGATCTCAGACTGGTAATGTGTCGTGAAGGTTGAGTCTGGGCAAGCTGTTGTTTGCTATATGAACTGGTATTTTGGATTTTTAAAAAACTATCATTATCTAAGGAAGTTTGTAAGGGAGAAAACCACCTAAAGCTCATAATTATCACTTGAATAATTTTCATTTTCAGAATAGCTTAATGAAAAGTAAATACACCTTTACTTAAGATTATAAGTAAGTTATGGTTAAAATGAGAGCAGGGAAGATAACTTAAAATTCTCAGGGATGAATCATTAATAGTTTCTTTGTCAAAGGGCACCGGTCCGTGCTACAACCACAGGGCTTGGCAGGGGCAGAATTCAGGCCCTTAAGAGTAGCAAATAATTGTCTAACTCTGTACAAAAACCCTCAAAGGACATACCTGTCTCTGTCTTCTGTATATATTTTTTTTAATTTAGAAATATCCCAGAACATATTTGCTCACAAAATGATTGGGATTTTCCTGGAATAGACAGATTGCATTCAGGCACGGGTTCAAAAGTAAAGGTTTCTCCCTGAGATTCCTTTTGAAACTTTCAGACTCAAATACAGTATTTGAGAGTTCAGAGGCACTAACTGCCTGCCAGAGGAGAAAGACCAAGGCTGATAAAAGTCATGGACGGCAGTTAGCTTTCTCAGGGGTATCAGCTGAAGAAGGAAAGTTCTAAATAAACTTGGCAGGCAATGAGAAAGGTAATAACAGCATTTATAGCTCACAATTCAGAAGAATCAAAATTCCCTCAAGGAGACACAGACCATTTCTCTGCTGCTTTATACCCTCCATGGAAATGGATGACATTAGTGGGCTTTTCCTACACCCTCTGGGACTGTGAATGTAAAGTATTTTAATGCTGGTTTAATGCTGGAAATACCTGTTTAATAAGAATAATCTCAGAAACAGAAAAGATGTTAGGACATAGGTCCTGTTCTCTGGGGTGGTAGAAGATGTTCCAGTCTATACATGAAATCATAAACAGGAGCATGACCTACATTTGTCATGGACTAAGAGAATGACACTACTGAGTAGCAGAAGCGCCTTCTCAACGGGGCATTATCTGGAGTGGGTGCCTCTCCCTTAGTATGGGAGCTAAAGGATGTGCCTGTGTCCCAGGGATACCACCTGCTTCAAAAAGGCAAACATGAGGTTTGAAAACACCAGGCTACTCCCCTGTTCCAGAATGCAGATGTGTAATTTTGCCCTATGTTATCAGTGCTCTGCCATAACATGAAGTCATAGGCTAAATTCATTTATCTGCTTGTACTTACTGGTGAGCCTGCCTTGGGAAAGATGCAGAGACTCAATGAACCCTTACTGTCTGTGACCTGTGACTAGAGAGAAATTCAGGTTTTCAGCTACTAAGTACAGTTAACAGCTGTAAAAACAGCTGTAGAAAATATTTTGTGTTGCTAAAGGTAAACATGTCACAAGGGAAATAAAAGCTGTTTATGAATATTCAAAAGTTTTTTCATTTATCCTTATTGTATAAATATAATCTGGGCAAATTAACTCTTCCTGATTAACTAATTTAGTGTAATATTGGAAAGACAAGTTAATATCTTTACTTTGTTATTAATGCCACATTGCTCCAAAGGGCAAAAGAGATGCAAGGTCTGTGCTAACAGCGTATGGTTCGTACTTCAAACTGCTAAGTTACCTTAGCAGTCCTTGATCTTAAATACATCTGAGCTTTCAGTCTGATGTGGTAAATGAGACAAACTAATGCTGGCTTTGCAGTATTTTCAAGTGAAGGTGCAAGAGAATGGGCTTTTATTCAAAGGAAATCAATTTTATCTGTAGCTTTTGTTGCAAATCCCAGTCTAGTTCTGAACGAAACTTGGAGTGAGAAGGGAATCAGTTCCACTTTAGCTCACACATCTTTTATTCTCTCAAACCCTTTGCTGTACACTTCTTCCCTTGCTGGTATGTGCTTAAGTTTTGTACTCCTTTTTGCCAGCTGTTTGATTACTTTTTATCTTGTCTTGTTTTTCTAATTCATTTTTTGCCATAACAGATTTTTAAAGGAATTTTTTTTCCTTGGTGTGCTTACTGACTGAAAATCTCTAGTAAATATTCATCAAGAAAGTGTTATGTTAGTAATTTTCTCAATAAATATTTATTAGAGACTTAACATTACAAACGCCAGTAGAATTGTGATAAGTACTGGCTTCAGCTGAGAGAGAAACAGTGCCTGAAGAGCCCTGCATGCTACAAGCATGTTCAGGTGCAGCCAGTCAGTGAAAAATATCTGGTGATTTTTAGGTAGGAGAGCTGAGATTTCCTTACCTACCAGGCTTGTCACACACATGGTGGCACAGGATTAGCTTCTGAGCTGGGTGCACAGAATTAAGAAGCAAATCTTTTAAAATGGCCGCAGCAAACCAGAGGAGCTGGGGGCTGACATTGGTTTTAAAGCACTTTTGAAAATATGCTGTGTCTTGTCCCAGTGGAAACAGTCTTGACAGATATGTGAGAAGCCGGCGGGGCTTCTTGTGATACAGCTAGACAAGCACGTTGGTGTCCACTTCATTGGCATCTGTGTGTATGGCTGGGAAAAATGATTTTAAAAAGGACCCTGCAAGTGGTAAAGCTAATGAAAGGTCATCCACAAGTTAATTATATGTAGTGCCTTACCTGTGTATTTGCACTGACACATGCTGCTCTCTGAACCAAGGGCTGGAAAAATAAACAGTTATGAGGGGGTAGATATGATTGAGGCATGGGGGCCTCTGGTGATAAATAATCCTAGCTCCTGTGTTCAGATGCTGCAAGCAGCTTTGCCTAATGTCACGACTTGCTTGCCAGATTCATTGTGTGGTTCATCTCGGTTCAGCAGCTGAGGCAGCAGTTAATAAACATTCTTATTGTCCGGACTCAAAACAAAGCTGAGGTCACGTGGGGCCGGCACTGTTACCTAGGAGGAGATGCAGGCTGTGGTCTCCAGACTGCTGTTTTCTTGGCTGTTTTAATGAAATCTTATCTTGACAGGTTTCAAACCCCTTGGACTGAGAGCAACAAGATGACTGTCAGAGCAATAGGGATGTGTTATTTGGATGTGCTTCTGCTCTTTGTGCCAGGAGCACAGAGCGATGTGCCAGGAGCTCAGAGCAATGTGCTATACCCATAGCTCTGCTGGGCTTTACATACAGACTACTATTCCTACTGAAATCACTCCTGGAGCAGTTGGAGAAGGAAGAGAGAGGGAGGTGAAAACCGCAGCAATTTGTACCATTATGTAAACAATTTAGGTTTTCCTTTCCAACTGTGCAGCCCATGGGTGTGAGGAGAAATACAGCCAGATGACTAAACCTTTTAGGCTAGCTTGTCTGAGCCAGTGCTCAGCATAGACAGGGCACAGGGCAATAAGTGATGAACTCCTCTCCTTAACTGCCACTCATTTACACCGTATCAGAGGGGAATAAGTGGCCCTGCCTCTGCTGTCATTGGCAGGGACATAGGGACGTAAGCACTGGGCATCCTGCATGGTGGGTCTGGGCTTGATGGGCTGGCCTCAGAAGGTGTGCAAATGATGCTGGCCTAGAGGACAGACTGTGGCATGTCAGAGCTCTAAGTGGGCAAGAGACACTCGCACTGATCCTTTAAATTCAGTTGTCCTGCAGCTAACTTAGGTCTTATTTCAGGAGTCCCTCCCTATTCAGCAAGGGATTAAACACAAGCTTCAGTGGCTTTGCTGAACGAGGATAGAGTTAAGCTCAGGACCTTCCTCGTATTTATTAGCACTATAGTCAGAGGTCTGACTGTCATGAGCAGTGTAGGTCAGGACTGTGAATGCCCACTGAATGGCCAGCCTCCTGCTGCCTGTCACTCCTGTAGTTTGTTGGGCCATCAGTGCAACAGTCATGCAGAGTCCCTCTGCTTGCCCTCAGCCCCTGCCTGACCAGGTGTCCAGGGATGTCAGCATTTGCCTCCTCCTCACCTCTGCAAAAATCAGTTTCAGCAGTATCCCATCTGCCTCCCAGTTCTTAGTGATCAGAGGGTCTGTTGGAAACTTTTAGATTCAGCATTTACTACCAAGGTCGCCTGTGGATGAATTCAACTCCTGATCTGCTCACGAGCTCCCTGAAAATCCATCCTGGCTGAGGAAACATGCATCTAACGTCTAGTTTTTCATTTCATTCAGACAGTTTTAGCCTGCTAAATTCCCTAGTTCACCTCCAAATGGAATCAACAGCTTCCATCTGGCTTAAGGACTTAAGGAAAAGCGCAGATTAATTCCCAGTGACCTGTGCTGGAGTGATGTACTGGAGAGGCAGATTCAGTGTTTGTCACACCTAAAAATGTAATGACAGTGGTTGGTTTTCTCTGCTCAGTTCCTTTCTTTTGCATACAGCATTTGTTTCCACTTCGTTCTAAAGAGACTTGGAAAGTGATCTGATGAATTAGAAGACACTACTTAGGAGGAAATGAAAATAAATCTATGCAGCTCTCTGTTGCTTCCTCAAGCCTTTCTGTGACTAGTACTAAGCTGTTATTGTACAGGATTTTTGAGATGCCAGGGAAGGAAAAACAAAGGGATTTCTGTGCAGCACGAAGTTTTCCACCCTGGGGTTTTGGATTCTTGTTTGTGGGGCTGACACGGAGCTATCCTGCTGCTGTCCACCAGCAGCCCGGAGCCCTTGCACATGGAGGGGGCTGGCTCTCACCTTGCAGGAGCTCCAGCCTGGCCTGTACCAAAACTCTTGTGTGCTCCCAGAAAAACAAAAGAGGATTCTTTCTTCATTTTGCAATGGAAATGAAGAACAGGCATAAATCTCAGGCTTCTTACCTCCATTCTCTGCTTTGGAAACCAAATGTGGTTGGTGAGTCCTGCAGCCTGGGAGCACAGTGGGGCTAGTCTGAATATTCCATGCCACTGCTGAGGATCCAATAAAGCCTGCTTCTATAGCTTTTTTATGTGTGTGCTTCCAAAAATCTCCCTCTAGCTCTCCCTCTCCCTCTCTCCCTGTCTCTTTTTTCTTCTTTTTTTTTTTTTTTCCAACTATACAGGAAATGTTTTGGAAGGGAGAGTCAAGAGACTTAAGTCTGGAATTTTTATGTACGCCAGAAACTTAAATGTGTGGTTCAAGCTGATAAACTCACCACACCTCTTTCTGTTTTCTTTATAGACTTATTACAAATATCTGGCTTGGAACCTTGATTTATGGTGTGAACAAAAGGAATATAGACGGTAGAGACATGAAAAGATAAATCTCTGGAGGAGACATAAAAGAGTTTGTTCAACTCTTAGATTATTTTGTAATGAAACAGAATAACAGAAAAGATCAGAACACTAATTTTTAAAATGTTTGTGTTTAAGGAAGCTGTTGAACATCAGTGATGCCACATATAAAATATCACCTCTGTTGTTTTATGCCTGAGTTGAAATTGCCTATAGAGTGCAGCCCTGAGTTTCTCATAGCATCACAGTTTGTATTGCTCTCAACTGGAGGTTTTTACAGAAAAAGCACCAGCAAGCACAGAGAGCTCATGCAGTATTTTTAAACAAGAGCTGGCCAAAATTTCCCAATGGTGCATTTAGGAGCCCCTTTTGTGATTCATTTCAGATGGAATGTTTTGTGAAAACGTGTATATTGCCATGATATTTAATTGAGGAAAGAATAAATAGATAATTTCTGTTTATCTTTTATTTTTCATCCATATGGTATTTTAAATAATTGTAATCAAAATGAGTCTTTGTGACTTCAGTTTTGACAGTGCCATAAACTCCAAAGCCCCTGTGGACATACAAGACGCCTTCCTTCCCAACAAAGACATGAGACTTCCACGAAAGTTTGACCTAGAACACTTTTCAGGAAAAAAAAAAGACATTTACTCTTGACTTACAAATTTTCAGTGGTGGAGAATTCCCACAAGCTTTGGTAAGTTTCTCCAGTGATTAGTTATCCTTACAGCCAAAGAGCTTGCACTTTATTTCTAAACTGAATTTGTGTGGCTTCAACTTCTCACTCTATGGACTTATTATACCTTAGTCTCCTACAGATTAAAATATCCAGCTTGTAGGCTCAACACAAGTGCATGCACCTATGATCAAATCATCTCTGTTCTGATTTGTTAATTTAAATAAGAGCTACCACTGGTATCTTATCTGTCCGTGAAAGACGTATGTCCTTTATGGCTGTTCTTTGAATCTCTTTCAATTGAGCAGGGTCGCTCCTTGATTGCAAGCACCAGAATGAATCCCACTGTTCTGGCAGCAATTTAATCCGTGACACATAAAGAAGAAATCTAACCTTCCTACTCAGCATGTGTTGTATGACCAAGAATTGCACGAGGCATCCTATTGCAACAGGAGTTCAATCAGTACTTCATAAATACCTGAATACAGTTTAGTTTGAGTGACAGTGTGTTCATTTGGTCCACCTAATTGTCTGGTTTGAAACCTCAAAGATTTTGCGTGTCAAGATCATATGGCACTGAAAATGCACGAGGATAATTTTGTGAAGTCAGCAGGTTTCTACTGTGTTCACATATAACCATATGATGTTCTAGGTCCACTTTGAGGATTATTTTGCCTAGAGTGGAACTCTTTGCCTTGGGAAAAGAGGATTTTAGGAAGCAAAGATTCGTATGATACATAGACTCAAGCTAACATTATGAAAAAATGGGTGCTCTAAGGCTATGTATTTCAGCATCTAATTGCCCAGATAAGCAAATTAGGATTTACTTTCCACTAGGAAGCTAGAATATCTTGGTGAGGAACTTACTTGTAGATTGAGTCTGTCCTCATGTCACTGGTAAGTGAGGGTTACTGGCCTTTCATGGTTACTGGGCGTCCCATGTGAAAGGAACTATTGAGTCTTATAAACTCAAGTAGCCACACCGTGGTACTGCCACCATGGCTGTTCTTAGCAGGCACTTTTCCCAAGGACTAAGTAAGCATTCCAGGGCCAAAATGACTGTAGAGACAGATCTACCCATCCAGCCCCATCAGGAAGTCTATCAGAAAAAGAAATGAGGCACCTCCTCAGGAACAGGTGGGGAATTTACGCTGCTCCTACCCGAGTTGTCATTTCCCTGTGGCTAAATGAGATATTTGCTCCCAGCTCTTTCAAGAACACTAAATTAACTTTTTAAAAAAAAATCAAGTCTGTATCCAAATGTAAACAGATTATCTCTGGGCCCTAACAAACGAGATTGCAGCGAAGAATTATGTAATTCTCAAATTTGACCTCCAGTCAATGCAAACCTTCAAGAGCAGCCTCGTCTTTATGGGGATCTACTCCAAGCTTTAAAGCATCTATGGCTCTGGTTTTGTCATGAGCACATAGTAAATGTGTCTAAACATAGCTACTGTGAATGTCTGGAAGTTACCAGCTAAGGCAGAAGCAGCTAATTGAATACAGCACCAGCAGGGGTAATGAATGTGCCTTGATTTTAATGTCATGTGGAAGATTTACTATTCAAGTGACTACATTACTATTAATTGCATTGCTTATTCTAAAAATGAAAAAGATACAGAATGACTAAAATTACTGTGTTAATTTGACTCAAATGAAGGGATTAAAAGTAGAGGGGAAAATGAAAACAAAGCATCACCAAATCCTTTTACTCACTTTCTTTGGTAAACAAGATCTTTCTGTTCAACTAAAAAGAAATATTGATAATTATAATGTATTATGCGCCAAGCGATTATTTTCCATTGCAACAATTATTTTCACTTCGCACGTTAATGTTGACAGAAAAAGACCAAAGGCACCCTTGTGACTTCACCAGCATGTCATAACAAAATGAAGGCTTAACCTGTTTCTGAAGGATTGACTTTCAAGCAGGAAACTGGGCTATTTTGGAAACTTAGCTAATGACACTGTTATTTTTTCTCCTGAGTGATAAGGTTGATGGATACATACCATTTGTATTTTGCTTAATCCTTTTTCTCCCATGCTCAGGACTATCACTTACACCATAGTGTTGATCAATCAGTGTATATTAGTATCTAGCTCTGCTGAGAAATGCTCTTGTTCTGTCGTTTGCAGCTGTAAAGTTATTTTGACAGGATTATCTGACGCATGCTATCCTTTTTCTCCTTTGGAGAACTGTAAGGTTTTCAGAGGCACCAGGTATAATTTGGTTTCCAACACTTAGTGAAATCCTGGGGTACCAAGTGCCCGTGTGCCCCAGTAGTCCTGGACAACACAGCCAAAGGCTCATAGGATCTTCCTCATGCTCCAGAATAATGTCTCAGTACAGCTAATGGGATAGATGAAGTTTCTATAAAATGTAGAGATGTAAAGAGCAATAAATATACAGATTTATGAGATTTAGAAAGGGTGCTAATAACAGTAGCTACCACAGGTGTTCAAACATTCCGTTTTTTTTCCCCTAAGGTGAATGTTTTCAAGCTAGCTCACCAAAGTAAGCTCTTTCAGTGAGCACACTGTTAAGGATACATTTGGATTACAGAGCTCTGCAGTATCAGTGCTTGGCTTCCTTATAGATTTTAAAACACATTTTAACTGATGGTGAAGAATTTCCAGTTGAAGAGGAGAGATGCTCAATAAAAACATGATTTTACCATCACCCAACACTTCTGCAAGGTCACGAGGGCAGATAAACAACTTCCTGCAGCTGTGGCTACATCTGGCACACGACTGAGGCAGAGAGCGTGCTTCACAAAGATAAACATATCAGGTTGTATCTCCACAGTCTCCTACACTTCTGGATAAAGCTTGGGGAACTGAACTTGGCCCTGCAGTGCCAGCAGTAATTAATATCTGAAACTGCTTTGCCACTAATTAAGCAAAACAGTCCTGCAGGGAGTTTAACCCCCCCAGTCCAATAATGTGTGGTGATTGTGGGTATCTTGGGGCCACTGTGCTGCCCCGGAGACCCCAGTGGTTTTTCTCACCTGGACACTGTAGCTTCAGGGACAGAGAGCTGAAAGAGAAGAAATGACCTGTGGATCTGTGCAGGGTCTGTGGGTGGGTGGTGTGTGACAGCCAGGTTGCTGATCTGCTCCCAAAATTGTCACATAAGCAATTCCTGGGCTGGGGAATGAGTTCCTCATGGCCTTAGGTTAGAGGATGCCTCCGTGTTCCTACGACACATTTTATTAGCCATTTTTATAAGACAGGATCTCTATGAATTGCTTAAATTGAGCAAGCTTGGTTGATGAGTGTTTCTGGCATATTGTGACACAGGTGGTTGGCTTTTTCCTTAAATGCTGTCATGGTGCTTTCGGGTGTAGGGTGGGGTAGTTTTTGTTTGCTGTCTGAGCAAACTGAAATCAATAAATGATTTTTGACTGATCCCAGGCTGAAACTTTTGGGCATATTCAATGACACAAGCCAAGATAGTTTTAACCTGAATAGTAGTATCAAAAAGGAATTAATTAAAATTTGCATGTTTTTTGTATTTGGATAGTGGAATAATGTTGCACAGCTGGAGCGGATTTCCCTTGTAACTCCTTAGGCAAATTCAATGTGGGTGCCTCTGCATGTTTCTGGAGGGAATTCCAGTCCTGAAAAGGTACCTTTCTCTCTCCCTGGACTATCCCAGGAAACCAATTGTCCACAGAGGGCAATCCAGACCCTCCTCTGAGGTTGGAGAGGAGTAGACCATTGTCCTCTCTGGTGAGGTTGGGCACCTTGTGGAATAGGGAAGGGCATTTGAAAGGGAAGAGCAGGCAGTACCCAGCATTTTTATTATCTTATATTACACTTTGGGTATTGGTTAAAAGGGGGTTACATTGATATGGTCAGATGGTCACTTTGCCCACGACGGGGAGCTGCAACCCTGTGAGCATCTGAGAAGTACCCCACAAGATCTGTACAAGAAGTCCTTGGAGAGCCTGCATCCCAGGTAGGGCCTGGACAAGTCTGTCCGTAGCACACCACAGAGGTGGCCCTTGGTGGATGTAACACAACAGAGGTGTTGGGCAGACACAGAGCTCTTGAGCTCTTGCCACCCTCTGATCCAAGGCCCACTCAGCCAGCAGCTGGGAATGGAAGGATCACATACACGTTGTACCAGCCAGATCCCTGTCCCAATGAGTTTTACCCTCAAAGAAGAAGAGCAGAATTCCTCCTCTGCCCTTAGCATGGCAGTTTGCTCCAAGGAATAGTGGTTTAGTGGCATAGCTGCCTTCTTACTCATGTGTTGAGAGACACTGCTTCATGGCTTGCTTACGTGTTAGGAGATTGTTGGCCTCGTTGCCTGTAGATGTTTATGATATATGCCATGAGAAAACTAAATTTGCCAGGACTTTTGCCCCAAGTTTATCCTGTCTGGAACAGCAGAGTTTTTTGTTTGAATTTAATTCAGTTTAGCAAATAAAGAAACAAAATGAACGAGTTCTAAAACATCTGTTTTCTTCACAAAAGCCCAGGTTCTGTAACAAGCCATGTCAGGTAGGCACATCACAGGGCGAACTGCAGGAGCTGACAATATACAAAGCATTTGATGTTGTGTTTCTACCCTGCTTCCTGGCAGACACCTCAGAGATGACAAGGGAGTATCATTTTTACATGACGGTGTTTCTACCAAACTGCTGATAGAGCCCTTCACAAGATCACAGAAGGGTCCGTATCATCTGATTAGCATTTAGAGAAGCTGGTCATCTGGGAGGGAACCGCAGGAGACCACAGACTGCACCCTCAAGGGCTGAGAGAGGAAAGACTCAATCAGTGGTTGATAAGGCTTAGCAATGATAAATCACAAACAAAACTCCAGGCTTAGGAATTCACAGCACAATCTGTCATGAATTTCCTTCCCTTCCCTCCCTCCCTCCCCAATATCTGATGAGAATTTGACTTTTTAAATGATCTCTGGCAGTACAAGAAACCAAATCAGTGAGAATTGCTGAGATATTCCTGACTTTGGTTAGTTTCTTAGTGTTCTATTTTATTTTACTTTTTATATATCTGGGTTTTTTTGTGTGTATGTATGTCTCTGGGTATATTTATGCAATATTGTAATGTTAAAATGCAAAAATCCCACGTGAAAAACACTTGGAACAGATTATAAACACTTTAAAAGAGGGACATTTGAAATCTCTCTAGGAGTCCCAGTTCCCCACTGAAGCAGAGTGCAAAACCCTTTAAAAATCACTTTGCAATTGACTTCAAACAGAAAGACCTTTTCTACAGGCGGTACTTGTGCGAGGAAGAGTGCTCTCTGCATCGGCTTTTGCGGCGTTCTGGGGGCTGCCCGTGGCCCGCCGGCTGCGCGCAGGCGCGGTGTGGGCCGGGGCGCCCTGCCCCGCTGGGCCTGCGGGGGGCACGGGGCCCTGCCGGGCCCGGCCCTGCCACACCGCGTGCGGCTGGCACTCGGCTGCTTGGAATGGCAGCACTGCTGTGGGTCTGCCCAGGACACTTCTGCTTCGGCCCCTCTTCCCCTTGTTAACCATGTCATTGGTGAAAAGGAAAGATGCAAAGACCTTTAGGTCTCCCTTTGCATAAGAACAGTATAAGTAGGACTTGACAGAGTATATATTCCTCCTGATTATAGCACTTACAGTCTCACATGTACATTCTCCCTCTCACTTTCAGGGGACAGTGAGCAGGGTAGAAGCAGGTTCTCGTTTTGTCTTTGTCTCTGGGCACAGGAGCCTCTCTGTAGACAGTGAATCCCCTCCCCAGCACCTTTTCTATGCTGCACTTCACATAAAGGTTGGGGGAAAACGAGTGCTATTGGGCGTCTTTCATATAAACCAGTTTCCTCCCTCTCTGCAGAGAGATGCTGGATGAGCAAAGCCCTCAGGAACAATGTCCCTCCCAGCTGCACATCTCTGACAGGAGCACATGTGGGTGCAGAAGTGGGGTCGAATAATCCATGTCTATCCAGTTAAGAAGTTAAAAACAAGGAAGAAAAATACTGTTAGAAGGGACTGTGGGGGGGAAAAAAATGGACTTGAGGGGGAATGGTTGCAAAAAAAGCCAGAACTGCAAACAAAGAAAAAAAAATCAGCAGACAAGAAGAAAGCAATTGTCTTGGAGAAAAATCCGTTGTGCTAATCATTTGAAGATTGCACATTCACTGCTGCCTAGTTTGAGGGATGGATGGTAAGAGCTGCATTAAGCCTCTTTCAGAACTGCACTTTTAAAAACCATTAAAATACTGGCCAGTGGACTTGTGGTGAAATCTGTGGGTTTTAACCCAAACTTGTGATCCTGGGATATTTTGGGGCACTGTTCAACTGCTTTACTATGATAGCTGATAGGATGAACTGAAAAAAAGCATAAATGTCCTTTCCAAACTGATGTGAGAAAGAAAACTATTTCCAGAGGGGAACACCAAGGATCTATTTTTATTTTTCACCTTATCAAAAATCATTTTATGACTGCCGTAGTCTGCTTTTTACATCTGTAACAATTTCTGCTCCATAAGAGCAGTAGGATTCCTCCAAGGGATGCCCAAGTATGCAGAGATGCTGGCACAAGGCTGATGCTGGTGCTAACAGTGTACACTGCTTAGTCTTATTAGACAATAACATGTACCGTGGGGTGTCTTCAGGCTTTTGATTAAGCTCCCAGGGATTCCAGCTTTGTAGATGGGCCATTGTAAAGGCAGAGGCAGAAGAAAGATGCGATCGCCTCTGCTCCAACGGTGGTACAACCACCTCTCCCGGCAGGAAGTGTTCGGATGCCCTTAATGACAATGGGCAAACAGACAGTGTTTTTGTTTATTTTCTCATAAAGTGCTGACGAACAAATGAGGCAGAGGCATTAAGAAACTCATGCTGTGAGAAGAGATTTGAGTTTATCAGCTGCTTCTTGGCAGGCTAAATTTAACATAGAGTGAGAGTATAAAGTGATCCCTTCATGAAGTGTGAGACTGTAGAGTTTTATATCATAAGTAAGAGGGAAGGAGTGCTTTCCTGAGAGATCTGCTCTTTTCTGAAGTCAAGTTTGAATAACATCATTTATTTTCTCTGATTTTCTTTGGTGTAACACAATCATGAGACACATCACAACTAGCTAGTCTATAGTTGATGGGCAGGAGACAATGAGAGGAAGCACCTATGGATAAAGCACAGCCTGGATACTGAGGAAGATCTCCAACTAGCACGCTAAACTCTTCTATTAAACTTCATTCCTGTGACAGTCTAAGCTTTCTGATGAAAGGTTGTGTTCAAAACTCAGGCTGGTATCTCCGCTCCCTGAAGGCATAAGAAATGGATCAAAATATAGAATCACAGAGTATTCTGAGTTGGAAGGGACCTCAAGGGTCACGGAGTCCAACTCTTAAATGAATGGCCCATGGGGGGATCATGCCTAACCAAAATAGGAAATAGTGACCCTGAGCAATCACATAATTCACGTGCAGATCTCCGACCTGCCAGGTGGTGGGGGCTGAAGATATCAAACCTCACTAGGTAGCACTCACAAGTCTCATTTTTCCTGGTACCCTTACCCAGGACATCTTTATGTATTTCAGCAGAGAACTCATAGTACATGGCAGATTTGGAAAACATTCTGGAAATTATGTTGTGAAGCAAAGTGGGATTTTTCCCTCCAAAGCATCTATCGGCCAGGGCAATGCCCTCATGATCTCTTGTAAAAAGGTGGTGCCATATGGCAGGAAGCCATTTATCTGGCTTCATTGCTGTAGGGAGTGAAAATTGACAGGACAATGCTATCTGCAGAGCTCATGGAGCTGGGTCAAATCCTGCTTACCTTACTTATGTAAATAGTTCCCTGCATCTCAATAGCTCTGTGTTGTTACAAACTGTCCTGATTTGCACTTTGCAAACTGAGAGCAGAAATTTCTTCCAAACCTTCCAAATGGAGCTTTTCCCTCAAACAAAAAAAAAGCTTTGTCCTGCCCAACCAAGTCATCCATATGACTGCAGAAACCCAGTAGTGTTTAACAGGGAGTTTTCTTTTGAAGTTTGATTGTGTAAGACAGGAGGAAAACCTTCCCTCTCAAGCATAATCCTGTAGTGTAAAATCAGCTTTATATTTATTTATTTTGACATTCAAACCACTCTTTTTAATCCATATGTATAAGCTCTTAGGGATTTAGGTCTTCATCTCTTGGTGGTTTGCCTAGTATTTGTCACAGTCCCCTACACAAGGGAAGTATTTTTAAGGAATTCCACAGTTTAGGCTTTGCTATTCCTTTATAATGGTTGGAAAGAGAAGGCTGGCGTGGGCAACAGATGTTTGAACAAAATGTTCAGGGGTGGTTTTATAGACTACACAGTCCAGAACTCAAACCTCTTGAGTTGTTGCCAAGTCTTCCTCTCAGATTCACCTGAAATATTTTAGAGCTGCTGCAGGTCCTGTGTGACCCTGAGGGAGACCCTGCCGTGCTGCACCTGCCTTTCCAGATAGAAGATCTGCATGGTGAAGAAGCACTGGAAACAATAAAGGAGGGTACAATGGTTAGGAAATTATCCTTGAGCACAGGCTCTGCGTGTGCAATAACCTTCCCTGCTGCAGTCCTCCTGTGCAGCAGTGGCCAAGCCCCTGGGACTGCAGTTTGTAAATGACAGGGCACGCTGTGACTTGATGGGATCACCAGCCCCAGCACTCAGGAGTGTGGTGCTCAGCACCCCAGCTTTCACCACTGCACTTCCACCAGTTCCCACAGCTGGAAACTGGCTTCCACAGCTGGAAGTGTCTGGATGGATCCCAGTCCTGGCAGCGCCATGATGCCTGCATCTCACCCATGAGGAGTCTGCAATTGCTTTCTTTCATTGCCTGACACTGCTGGAGCCGAATTCCTTAATTCTCCCTTGCACCAGACAACACTGACTGGGACGAGTAAGAGGACTCATACATAGTCTTGTGCTCAGGAACAGAGATGTGAGCTAAAAGTTGATTTTTGAAATGTTTTGCTTAGTTGTTTAAGTATGCAAGCATTTCTTCTGAGTAAAATGCAAAATATTATCATAAGATGGAGAAATTCAGATGTGCTCATCTGGAATTAAAGGCAATCTTGATTTGTTAATTTTGGCATTTGTAAGCTGTGTGAAGCTGGAAGAAGAGCGATTCCTGCAGATCTGTGTATTGGCCTGGCAGAAGACTAAAGAAATCGAAATAGCATAAAACCTGGGAGAGGAATTAGTCTGCCTAAACCACAGTGATCCTACTTTCTTGGACTGGCTAATCTCTCTGCTGATGCCAGAAATTATAAGCATAGTATTAGCAACCCACACCCACACTTTTAGGCAATCGTCAAATTGTTAGAGATCTCCCCAAAACAGAGTCCATGTCTGCCTCAGTCTGAAGGAGCCCCTCTACGTGCACTCAACTGGGATAAGCATCCATCCACTCACTTGCTGAGCAGCCATGGTGAACGCAGCCTGAAGCAGCCCTTCAAGGCTGGGTGTCCTTCCTCCAGGAAGAGGTATCCCCTGCATCATTCTTCCCCTCTTGGGAGCACCCAGGAGAGGCATGAACACCAAACCTGGCCTGAGCAGATCACCTTTGGGCAGGCACGCTCTCCCCGTGCGGGTGAGAAGTCCAATTCACTGGATGGGATCTGCTTCTGTGGGCTGTCAGAGACACCTTCCTCCTGCAAGGGCCTTTGTAGTGAATTTAAGAGCTTACTTTCAGAGGACTAACTCATCCCCGTCTTCTTTTTATGTACAATTGAAGTAACTATCCACATTTGGAGAACTTAACTCTACCAGCATGTAGGTAAGTTAAGCACCTAAACTGGGCAAGCAATAAGCTAAAACATGAAATGACTCTGTCTTTTCTAGCAGGTGAAGATGTTACACACAGAGTCCTTTGATCTCTGTGGGTGTCCCCTTTCTCCTGGACTTCCAGTCTCATCCCTGACAGACAGCATGGCTTTGAGGGAGCACTAGAAACAGGCTCAAGCAACTACACCTCTCCATCTCCTACGTACCTATATGAAGAAAGGTAGCACAAGTTTGTTCAACACATTGATTTGCATGAACGAGGCTCAGGACTTCTTTTTTTGGAGGACAATTTGTTATTAACGTACATTTCCATGTGTTCATAAATCCAAATCTGTCTAAATGCAATAAATATGCACCGCTGAGTCAAGCCTGCAACGTATTAAGCTGTGTCCCCTCTTCTATGGTTTTAATTGGTTGCTGAAAACATTTGGAAAGCTTCAGCTCCTGAGTTCCCCAGCTCTGTAACTGCTTGTTTTATAAAAAGCAATCTAAAATAGAAATACAGCATAGTAATAATTGCGGGAGCCCACTCCTACTGCTAGTATTCTGGCTTAATTAAGTTACTGTGTGGAAAGATTTATCATGGCTTGTTTTTCTAGAAAAAATGCTCTGAATAATGAAGGAAAAATGTATTCAAAGGGACGAAATTTCTAAATTATAATTTATGTCATTTTCATTGCGCTTTGTAACTCTTTGAAAAAAGTTCCATTGTTTGGTGTTATCAGGAATTTCAGTGGGAACTCCCTAGAGAAAGGTGCAGTTGGCTCAGTAAAAGGCCTTTCATTTAAAACATTGCTGCAGATGGGTCCGTACATGAGATAAGAAGGAGGGGGCAGTAAAGAGGAAACAATAAAATATGCCAAAATGTTCTGAAATTATGGTGCTGAGTGGATATTATTTTTTTCATTTCCCTTTTTTTCCCTCCTGCATTGTCATATGAAGAATATGACTTCATCTTTTCATCAAATGGACAATACAAATTCAAAGCTCTGGTAGGAAGGGGAAGTCTTTCTGCCAAACTTTTCAAAACCTGCGATCTGTCAGTAACAGCAAATATGTTTACAATAGAGTAATTAGTTGAAATTTTATTTACTGCGGAGACATGCATCTTGGTAATTCTTTCTTTCAGGTCCATATCCTGCAGAGCAACAAGAGCTTTCAGGTTGGCAGAGGGTGTTCATCGTTTCAGGGAAAAACATGATATAGCATTGATGATGCCTCTCCTGACTTTATGTTGTGTTTTCAATCAGTCCCTCCTTTCTATCAATTTTTAAATGACCATTTAGCCATAAACAGCTCATCACTACTACCCCAAACAAAACAGAATATAAACATTTCAGCATTTTCTGCTCCTTTTTCAGCTCTCGGTCTGACGCTGTAACCATACAGCTTAAGCCCAGTCCTTACAGGTAACTCCCATTTTATGAGCTGATTTCTAATTTTAACCCATCCTGTTTCTTCAAGATCCTAAATGTTTTATACATTTACTCTGCACAAAGGAGAGGGCATCTTATGCCGCCCATCTTCAGTTTGATTTCACTCAAATCTCAGCGTATCTGTGTTACAGAGCTGAAGGAATAAAAAGTGCTTGTGTTATAAATTCCCTGTTTAATGTATTCTTCATTGTATTCATATTTTGCACTGAAATTTTCAATTCTTGCTTTCTGTTCAAGACACTCCCACTCTTCCCTCTTGCTGCCTGAAAGATTGAAGCTTATGTGAATTGATATTGAGGTCAATGTCACTTATGCAAAGAAAAAAATCCTGTGGATTTTTCAAATTAATGACAGGCTTTGCATAGTTTTGCAGAATAAAAAGATGCAAGAAAACTACTAGTTTTTGTATTTCTATGGTGAGAGGAGCATTTCAGGATTCTCCACCATACTTGCTCCCAGACTTCTAAAAGTAAGAAAAATACAGTTTTAT
This sequence comes from Edolisoma coerulescens, assembly GCA_013397115.1. Taxonomy (NCBI): domain Eukaryota; kingdom Metazoa; phylum Chordata; class Aves; order Passeriformes; family Campephagidae; genus Edolisoma; species Edolisoma coerulescens. The sequence continues at coordinate 507,777 of VWZW01001322.1, forward strand.
TTGCTTGGTATTACTGGCTATTATTAAAGTTACATGTTATTACTTGCTGCAGATGTCAGCCCTTTGAATTGATATTGCCCATGCTGGTGGTGTGCTTCAATAATAGTAATAATAATAATCGTCATTATCATCATCATCATCATCATCTGCTTTCCAGTCTTAAAATGGTGAGGTCTAATTGGAAGACTATCACTTTTAACATAAAGAATTAAATTTAAGATGTGTATTGGTCCTGAAAAAAAATCTGCTTTTTTTTTTTTTTCCAAATTACGAATCTTTTGAAAAGTAGCCATGATCTGAAAATTTGATCTAGGTGTTATTGCCAAGATCTCAGAAGAGTCTTTTCTTGCTGAACTATCTCTGCTTCAGCTCTTGCCATAGCCCACCTCCACTCAGCACGTGTTCCCTGACAGCAGCCAGCCAGGGCAGATTGCACCCGGTATATTGACTGTCAGTCCCCAAGTTTTAGGGAAGTAAGACAGCAGCCAGAAGAAGTGGAAAACCTCATTAAGGCCGAAATTATTTCCCCTTGTCCAGGGACTCCATCTCTTGGAATAAGAAAAGGAATTTAACACTGACTTGATATCTCACTACTCACATGGATTGAGTAGTGCTTAGGGTGTCACCAGATCAGACAGCAGGAATTAACATTTGTTCATCCCAAGATTCTCTGGTAGAAAAGGGGATTTCATCCCTCGGCTTTGCATTAAGATGAGTGATCAATGTACAGGTTATGCTATTTATGGTAAAGCAAGTCTTCCCTCCTCAGAAATTGCTGTTCTTGGGGCTTTACTTTTTCATATTGGTAGCACTGCTTCCTTCTTAAACTGAAGAAGATAAATGTAAATGGGAAGGTCGAAGACTGTTGGAACATGAAAATTGAAAAAGCATGCTTTTCTTTCTGAAATTGCCACTTTTGATCTATTTCTCAGGGTTTATTTTTCCCAGCTGTATTTTCAAACAGCCTTCTGGATCAGTGACAGCTTCCTTGGTGTCGCTCCCAAGAAAAGTCTAGGTACTTCTTTTGCAATTTCTCTGAGTTAAAGTCAATGAGAGAGAGAGAAAATGTCGAATGGGAGGAAGAAAACTGGCATTCAGCCAGCACACAGTCCTCACTCTAATAATGGTCAAATAGTAGGGATAAGTCAGAAAAACAGGAAGAGAAACAAATTCACTTTCATTAGGAGAACTGCAGGACTTCACCTGTAATACTATCTTCTTTCCCTGTGTTTGTGTAACTAACAGGCTCCATGTGAGCAAACAGCCCAGCTGATACCTCTTGTCGGATGTTCACAACAAGGCTCATTCCCCTAAGCACACATCTTACATGCTAATTGATTCCACCTTCCCAGAACGGCAGGATTTCACGACGCGAGCCCTCGGCGCGTGTCCGCGGCAAGCTGCGGGGACCCGCAAATAGCAGGGAGGAATTTTTAGAGTGCATCTAATGGCCTTTGCTTGCCATTAAGCTGATAAGTGTAAAAATCACTCTCCAGACAACTTGTGACACTTAATGGTTTTCACACGGTACTTTTGTAACTTAATCATCCCCACATCACGTCCCTGCAGACACAACCTGTGTGTCTGAGCTACAAGGCAGAGCCTCTGCTCGATGGACCTCAGTGTCTCTATGTTGGCTGAAGGGGTTTGTGGTGCGAGAGGATAATGCTCTGCCTGTATTTGTGTGCTTGCATACCAGGAAATATTTTCTAAAATGTTATATCATGAGATGAATTGTGTGAATTGAGTGAATGTGATGTAGGACTACAGGAATGAGCAACTCTGCTGTTTAGGATAAAGATGCATCTCAAATGCCTTGATTTCATGGTGCTTTACTTATATTTTTTACCAGGATTAAGAGAGAGATCCCTCACATCCTTCTTCTGATTGAACTTAAGTGCCAGTACCCCAGCTCACCTTTACTGGAATCTGCTTTATGACTTAATTGCAGTAATGCTAAGACAAACTATCTCTGTCTCCATCTGGCAGCAAAGACCATACTGAATATGGAGCATGGAGCTGGGTGTTCAGTGGCCAGGACAGCTCCCTGTGGTGAGACTGCTGCCATCCAAGCAACGAAAGTTGCATGGGTCCAAAGGAAAAGCTGTTTTAGGTGTTGGCAGTACTGACTTTGGCATCTGTCTAGCTGCCTCTTTAAAATGTGGAAGAGAGGAGTAGGTGGAGCACAAGGTCTGGACAGGAGTAACAGGATGACAGGAAAACGAAGAAAATGTATTGCCATTCACTTAACGTTTAATTCTCTAGCTTTATTCCAGCCCCTCTGCAGCTTTTCACTCAAGACATGGCATCACCTACGACACCCGTGGAGCAGTACTGGCCATAGACGCAGTGACTTTTCTCTGGAGGGTGCCCCAGAAGCTCCAGTTGAGGCAAAGGGACTTGCCAGCATGGGGCCATGTCCTGAAGAGAAGGGGGAGACCTGCAGTGCCTGGGGAGTCAGCAGGGTGAGGAGCGAGTAGGGATGAGCAAGGAGCAAGATCCCTGCCATTCGGGCACACTGGGTGCTACTGGACTCCTTCTTTCTTTCCTCTCCCTCTGCACAGGCAGGTGTCTCCTGAGAAAGACTTCTGGTTTTTTCCTTCTCTTGTCACACCTTTCTGCAGTAATATCTAAGGGTTTAATGGAAGAAAAAGTAATTACACTGTCTTTGTTCTGAAAGAAATACCCTGCCTTCAGTCTTTTTTTGGATTACTTAAATGCCACACTGTGTGCCACACCATGATCTTTTTTTTTGCATTACTTTTTCTCCGTGGACTATCAGTTGGTCATACCATAACCTATATGATTTTTTTTGTCCTTTTAAAGTGATGGCTGTGTTCTAAATTATAAGCTGTTCCTTTGCATTTTGCTTGTCAGTACTTCTCTCTTAAATGCCAGCTTCCGGATTTCTCACAGAATCCATCTAATACCAAATACTGCTTCCTTGCTTATTAACTCAGAAAATGTGGCCAAGTCTCAGCTGTAAGTGATACTGCTATTGGCAATGCACTGCTCAAGGTGGTGAATTCGGGAGGGGGATTCTCTTTCTGCTATTCGTTTGTACAGTACCTAGCTGAAGGAGGATTTAATCCCTGCTTGGACCCTGTATGCACTATCACATACTAGAAGCAGTGGTTCAATTGCTTACTCAGCCTGAACTTGTCCTTATCTGTGCAAATTGTCAGACATTGTTGAGTGTTATTAACTACACCCATTAAGTGTATATTTAATTAGCATGTGGACTTTCTGACAAAAGTGCGGCAATGCCAAGGTCAACTGCTTTTCCATCCAGCAGTGTACACCTCGCTGGGCACAAAGCATGGGGCTGGGTGTTCACCTGACAGCTGTAGGCACATCGCCTGTAGTTGCCAGTGTCCCCTGCACCATGTACAGCTGTGTGCCCACCACGTGTTTGCTTCTGAAACCTTGAGCTTTAGAAACAAATCAAAACCACCTTTGTGTGAACATTGCTACTGGTCCGTCAACAGTCTTCAACGTGTCTCTACTACGTGAGGATTTTTCTTTCCTCAGCAATTAACGATCAACTGGTTTTCACGACGCTTTTCCTTCATAAAGCATTGTTTTTGTATTTGTGAACCGGTAGACTAGGGATCTGCTCTGCTTACAGAAGAGCTTATTTTCTTTGCAGCTAGTAATGACTGTTTGTTTTGTCATAACAATGGAGATAAGATTCTGTGATCCTGTTCAGCTGTACCGTGATCCACATCTTCTTGGAAAGGAAACAGCTAGTTCTTTTCTACAAATCTCCAAAATTTGTAAGCAGCGTGAGGGTCAAACTTGTGCTGTAATGTATGAAAAACAGAGTGTTATGCTAGTGCAAATGAAAATAACTCCAAAATAGTGATAGAGCACTGGGTCAATTATACAATTGAAAGATGGTGTTTAACTTCTCAGCGAGGTCACTTTGAAGTGGATGTGACCTCATCTTTTACATCACCTCCACTGTAAGATTGTTAGAGTTTCTAAATGAGGCTACTTATGACCCACCTAAATACAGTGTGTGATTATGTTTTTACCTCCAAATTTCATGTTTGACCATCTTTCTCTATGCTTGACAGATTTTGAAGGGTTTTGAAAGTCTGAAATAAGTATGTCTAAAGTTTCCATTTATTCTGCTGTGTCTTTTGTTGCACAAGCAAATATAGTTTTTATTATTCAACACAGCACTGATAAATATTGTACAACAAATACAAGGAAAATCCATCTAAAAACTATAACCAGAAAAACTAGAATGAAAATCAGAAATTAAAGCCAAACTAAATTCAGTTTAGCAAAAATTTAACTGGTTTTGGTTTGGTTTTTTTTATGGAATATCACATCCTAAAGCTCCCTTCTGTTTAAGAGAGGAAGATGTTATGGAAGTTAATGTGTGTGCTTTTGGTCATTAAATTATTACTAAAATATTACTAAAATTACTGAGATGTTACTACTGTAAACTGTAAATTTCGTTCTCTAGAAGAACTTGACTGGATCCAAAGAAAGAGCAGTAAACAGAAACAGAAACATGAGTATGTGCTGAATTAAGTTTTTAAAAAATTATATAAGTTATGGCTCTATGCTGCTGACAATGCTAAATTTCCCATTAGAGACCTTTGGAACTGATACATTCTGGAGGATTTAAAGCCTCTTGGTATTCACACATCACCAAATGGTTTATTTACATTTAAATCAGTCCTTTGCTAGACTCAGTTCAAGCAATTTTTCAGTTTTTCACTATGTGGATAACCAGGCACTTGAATAAGTTGTCCAGAAAGACCGTGTAATTTCTGTCCTCAAAGGTATTAAAAACTGGAATAGACAAGGCCCTAAGAACCTGATCCAATTTTTGTGATAGGAGCTGCTTTGAGCAGGGAACTAGATGATCTCCATAGACCCTTTCTAACCTAAATTATTCAATGGTTTTGTGCTTCTATGGGTGAGTTTTAACACTTATGGCAAGATATTGAAAGTAATTCAACAACTGTGCTCTCAAACCAGGTAAATTTGTGTTCTGAGGATGGAAGGGACTTCTTCCTAAGTTATGTGATCATTGCAGCTAATTATTCTTTTCTTGTCTTCCTTCTGCCTTTGGAATGAGTTTCAAGGCTGGGATATGTTTTGTAGTTGTCCACAGCATGATGGACACTCAAGGGATCTGGAAATACATTCAGCTGTACACAAAAGGAAATAATCTAAATATAGACTCTTCCATAGTTAAGCCCTTCCTGCTATACTTCAATTAATTTTGTTTTAAAAAGAGAAGGATCCTGTGCACTTCCCATCATCATATCCAAGCATGAGTGCAGTTTACATAAAATGCAAAAGAGCAGAAATCCCAAAGGAGATTGGAGCATTTTCTTGAGAAAACATTGCCAGTTTCTAATCCAAATTGAGTATCACACAGATTAAACTGTGTTGTTAAGTAGCCAACACCACTTAAGAGCAACCTTCCTGGTTGCCAATGTAAGCACCTGAGTAGAAAAAAATAGGCATTTCTGAATGTGGATTTGACATCAAACTATATATTTCAAGCTGCAAAATGCTGGCAGGCAAACACCTCTTCACAGAGCCTCATGAGGCAGCAGCCAGCATGTGGAGATGAGGGAGGAAGATGATGGGTTGCAGTTGCAGGTACCAGGGGAAACAAAATCTCTCCTTTTTAACTCTCCTCTTTTTTGGGAGGGGCTTGGGGTTTTGTGTTGGTTTTTGTTTGTTTCTTTGGGATTTTTTGTGGTTCATCATTCAGCACTATCTGAAACTCAATGCTTCTAGTCCCTGTGCTGAGGTGTGGAGTCTGGCACAGCCTCAGCTACTGCAGTGCCACTGAGACCTCATGGGATACTCCTCCATCACTGGGCTCTGGCACCAAGTGGTCACAAAACAAAAAATAAGGTGTTCTTTTGATCTCTGCAGTAAGTATTGAACCGGTTAGTTATGTCTGTAAATTGTTCCCCAAAGAAAAATGGCATAAAGCCTTCGTTTCAGGATATAACTGGCCAGACTTCAAGCACATGAATATTTCCCCAAAGCAAGGCATGAGATAAGGTATATTTAAAGGTAACTTCCCTGTTCAATGGGAAATATTGTCCCTATAGAAAATGCTTAGGGAGCATGAGGAAGTTACACAAAAAAAAAGAAAAAAAAATCCATGAGTAAAGTTCATTCCCTGTTGTGCTCTGGCACTTGAGTTTTGGGACGAACCGCTGTCAGGGGTTGAAGACAGTACAAAGCCACGCAAGAAAAGCCTGTTTCCTTTGGACTTTCCAAGATAAAAGTATGTATCTCTGCTGGGTAAACACAACATTTAGATCATAGCTTTCTGCACAATTACTTGTTAAAGAAGGCATCACTCTACTCAGATGCAAATGAAGAGCCTGAGTTCCCAGCCTTGGAAACCAATGCTCACTATCCACTACAGCTTATCACAGTGAGTGCTGACCTTTTTCATGTGCCAAAAATAAACTGACTTATACCCTATGGACTCTTCTTTTTACCAGATCCATGATGAATGAATCTAACTGAGCAAAGCTTCCTACTGCTTCTGTCCTCTCCCACTCAATGCCGTGCTGTGACTTAAATGCTTAAATCTGAGGTACAGTTAAGACACACAGAGGCTTTGTGAATTGAAAGAACTCTTTCTAGCTTTGCTGCCACCCCATTTCATTTTAGGAGGAGCTAGGTAAGAAAAGTCTTATCATCGGCTGTCTTTTTGCAGTCCCAGATACTTTGCAAATGAAGGCATTTTTTCAAGTATAACTTGGAATAAATCAGTCTCTTCTACTCACTAGCTTGGAGAGTGATTCTGGATTATAAGGCTGAAAAAATTATGTATTTAGCATACGCATGTGTATTTTCTATGAAGAAGGGATGCATACCAAAGAACCATAAATCCCTGATCCTTTACTGGCCATGTGCAGAACAAGGAGGCAATAAGGAACTTTATTATTGGGCAGGAACCAACTGAATAGGGGGTTGCTAAAAACGGTTTATTAGGAGCACATTCTGATGGCTTCAGACAAGCTTTTGTCCACATGCTTTTTTGTAGTCCTTTACCTTAGCAAGTGCTGGCTTAATGAGTGATAAAGGTTTTCTTAATTTTCCTAAAGTTTCCGTTGCACTGTCAGTCAAATCACTAATAATTTTTTCAGTCCACTGGAAAAAAAGGAACAACAGATGCAGTTTAACTTAAGTTCATCTATTGAGTTTGCAGATGAAGTTATGTTTTAAAACTGATGTGTCTAATTTTTAACTTATTTCCTGTTCTGTTTCATGTGTGAGAGAGGATAAAAAAGTAATGTATTCCCTTTTCTATTCATTGGAATTCACAAGTCTTTTGTTGGGCTGGATTTTGTCTTCACTTTGATCCTCACAAGTTCCCTTCCCTACAGTTTCTTCTTTCCCCTCTGCCCTGATAAAATTGGGCTTTTATCCTCTTCTGAGCTGACACCTTTTAAGTATTCTTTGGAGTGCTTTTTGTACTGCCACCGACCTTTCCTGTGCCAAGTGTATCATCCAGCTCTCATTCCAGCTGTGTTGAAGGGATCTTTGTGATTTCTCTCATCAGCCTCTCTACTTGCTCAGCAGTTATTTTTTAAAAAAGTCTCATCTCATATCAAAGTAAGAAATGTTAAAATTATTGATTAGTTCATAGCAGTTCTGCTGCCATTCAGGTGTGTAGATCTGAAGGTCCTTTTTCACACATCTGGGTGTGCCCCAGGGCTACTGTTTTGCAGTCAGGGAATGTGAGGCAGTGATTGTGTGTCCAAGCATGGGTGGAGGTGAGATCCCTGGGCTTCAGTCCTGTGTCCTGACTGCTCATGGTGCCCCATCCTTCTCTAAGCTAGCTCGCCCTGCTTCTGGGGAAATGAAAAGGAAAAAAAATTGGACATACTGTTCTCCTTGAACCTGCTCTCTCTGATTTGAGATGAGTGAGGGCCAGCCACAGGCAGGTTATCTCAGTGACAGCAGCATGCCTGCTGCTCTGCAGGAGCTGCTGATGCTCATGCTATGCCTCTGCAGTGAGCAGGAGTAATGTCTGGAGTTGACTCGGAGATACCACAATCCTCTGGTGAGGGAGGTCAATACCCTGCCTTGGAAGACTTTTAAATTTGCTTTCTCTGTATCACACCTTGCTTGGGAGTGTGCAAATCCCCTCAGTGTGGTTCTGACAACAGTCTGATGTCTAGAGAATTTCCTGGATTGGGAAAATCTACTGATGAAAATGTATGCTTAAAAAAATACTGGACTTGTTCTTTGTGAAAAATACTAGTGGCAGTTTAAGACTGGTGCCAAATGACTGAACATGATGAAGGGAATACCCAGTCCAGCTACCTGCCAGGGCTGCAATTTCTGCAACAGTTCTTCCTTGTGAAATAGTTGAAATAGGAATAGTTGATCTAGGACAGCTTCTCTTCCTCACTACAGCTGATTTTATGGTCTGTAATTCTTTTCTGGGTGTGTGAAATGTTTGCATGCCTGACTAGCTCAAGGTCAATGGATCTTAAAGCTCATTGAGAGGGTGAGGGAGAAGGCTTGTGTGATTTTATCTTTCTCATTATCTTTCTGCTCTTTTTTCATTTATCTCTGTTTTGTGAGGCAGCACCTCTCAGCACCTCCCAGGGAGCTGAGAGATCAGGGTCTGCACCCAAGATGTCTCCTCTATAATCCTGGTAGCCTACCGGATTTAGCTGGATAATGGGAGTTACGTTAACTCACCTTCATCTGGGAAACCAAAACAGGTAATTTTTGTGGCAATCTCAGCAAAGATGAAATAGAAATATTTGAAGTAAATCAGATTTGCACAACGCAGAGTTAATGCACACAGTATCATCACCATGGTTTTCCAAGATTATCCCATTTACATGGAATAAATATTAACATCTAAGCAAATAAAGTGTGTAATGTTGCTAATAATAAATAAATAAAAGGCAGCAGGGTTCTGGGCTCTTTAACTTCTATTACAAAGGCTCATTTGAAGTGTATCTCCAAATCAAGATCAATGCACCTAAAAAAGTCACATCTGGGATCTAAAAGCTGATTATCTTCCTGGTTTCAGTGAAGAAAAACTCCTCCTGCTGAACCTGCACAGCAGCTGCCTCCACAGAACCAGAGCTGATTTGAGTGTGCTGTGCATTGGCTCATACAAAGAGATGTGCTGCCAGTTAGCCTTCAAGTCACCTCTTTCCATTGCTGAGACATCTTCAGAAAGCTTTTTTAGGAATAATGCCACGTTCTCACTTATCATTCGTGTCAGTTCCTCTGTTACAGTGCTTACGGACTCCATACAGTCATATACTCTGACAGCAAATACTACTTTCAAGTCTTTCAAAGATTCTTAGTCACTAAACCCAAAAGATCCTGAAGACTTTCAAGCTTTGTCCTGCTTTACACAATGCATTTATTGCATTAGCACTTTGGAGTTGTATGGAATTTACTGTCATATCACTACTCTGCCATACAAATTAGACACTTAATGAGTGTTTGGTTCTTCCTGTTGTCACAAATACATTTCTCTGGGTGTATCTATACAATTAGCCATTTTAACAGGCATCTCTAACTGAATAATAATGAGATTATGAAAGTAAATCCTTTACAAATTCAACCTGACATAATTACTTTCCAAGAATACAAAATATTAAGAGCTAATAGTTTTTTAGTGTAGCAGAAGCTCTTTTCAACTGCATTGACTCTGAGTCTTTTCAAATCTGAAGGCCATGGCTCTATAGAACTCCAGCACTGTTCTACAAACTTGTCTGGTATTTCTACCAACCTGCTCCAGGGGTGCCTTTTTCCAGAGCCAGTTGGTTCCCTCCTTCCTGATTTAGCATTGTTCTGAGTTCAAAGTCAGCAGTGACTCCTGGGGTTGATGTAGGCTATGTTGTGCTTGCATGCTTGTTTGTACGTGCATGTCATCTAATATCCGTAAATTACCAGTTAAATATGTATAGGCATAGGCAGTAAAAACTAAGGCTGGAGCTTAAATCTTATCCCTGAATTTCTCTTCCCCCTCCTGTGTTCTGGTCCCTGCAGGCAGTTTACTGCAGGAAGCTATACACTAATCAGCCTGTAAAATGCTGCTCTGGGGCAGACAGGCTTGGGCAGATAATAGACTTGCCTCACTTGACAAAAAGATAAAAGAGTGCATCTTGTTCCTCATTATTTCAATGGTTTGGGGAGGTGAGTTCTTTTCCTCTCTTGTTGAAACCACATAAACCATGCCAAGTGTCGTGACAGGAGTGGGAGCCTGCGATGTAGCCCTATAATTACAAAATTTCCATGCATGAGGCAAAAGGGGTGTTTTCAGGCCACTTCCTGACTCGCTCATCCATAGATCAAAAACCCGAGTAAGATGCAGATAAGAAGATGCCCAGGAAATGTAACGTGCTCCATACTGCTAATTCAGACAGTCTTACTGTTTTTGTTGTGGTCAGGGGCTGCCTCATGTGGCACTTCTGCCTTGCCACCTCATTGTAACATCAGTATTATAAAGGTCAGCAGACAGAAGTCTGCTGTCCTGTTGGGGCCAAGCATTTTGTCTTCCTTCCTTTGGTCTTCTTTCTTAACAAGAGTGTAACTCAATGGATGCAGCATCTTCTCCAGATTATTCTGCCCAAACTAATAGCAGAAGAAAAATCTGCCGATCAACCCAATGAAATATCACTCCAGTTTAGCTTTTCTACTCAACTGCTTGCTTGCTGGCATAATCCCACCACAGAAGCACCTTACTTTTTGTGAATGCCTCAGCTGTACTCTCTAATTTGTTTCTGTATAAACACAGAACACGTGAACTCAAATAGCAGCTAGGAATATCAGTCTCTGAGTATTTCCTTTCTTCATTAATACTTTTCAGTATTTAAGTCAAATGAATGCTGAACTGTTTCAAAATCTCGCTGCTTGGGGCTGGGGTATGGCAGACTGGTTCAGCACAGATGTTTACAGATACCCAGGGAGGATAGGGCAGGAGGGTTTTACTGGCATCAGCATCTGATCGGATCAGATTGATGATCCTGATATCTTAATTCTCGTGAAAAGCACCATGGGCTTTTCAGCAAGAATGTGAGGCCAGGACCTTGGCCCTGCAGCTCCGCCGAGCATGTGTACAAACTTCTCACAAGCGAGAGAGTTAAGATCGTCTGTCAACAGTTCTGTCCCATAATGTGCTGAGAAGTCTGGCCCTGCTCCAGGGCTAATTTTAAGCCTATGAGTAGCTGCTTTCAAGTCAGTGAGAGCAGCAGAGTGAGCTGCTGGCTCCATGAAAAGGATGCTTGGGCGCTGGTGCAGCTGGACCCCAAGGAGGCAGAGACAGTACCACCCCAAAGCATGAGCTCACAGGTTTGCAACCCAGGTTCAGCCACCCCCTTCCCTCCACACAAGCTGCCAAGGCGTGTTAGGTAGTGCCAGGGTTGCTGCCCTGCTCATATTGCATAGGATTTCCTTTACTGCCTGGCCAGTTCCCATGCACCATATGACAAGGATACGGGATGTGTCTTTTCCTGTATTTTTGCAGTACCGCTGTTCCAGATGCTTGGGAGTGCAGGCTGGCAGCTTCCAGGAAACATGGTTATTGCACACCTACAGATAAATCACACTGTATGTACCAGCCTTACTGTGCCCATGCTGCGCCATTCATCTGGGTGTGCACAGGGCTGTACAGATGCAACCGTGTCTGTCTGAGAGGAAAACACAGTCAGAACCATGACCTGAGTCTATAAAAGCCTTAACTCCTAACCTTTACTAACGAAAACACCCAAAGCAGTGTCAAAATGTTTTACAATATTACTGCTTTTTTTTTTTCCTTGGCATGAGTGACATGAGTCTGTAATTTTATGTAGATGTCATGCAGATCACATTTTTAGCAGCCAAAGAGTTTAACAGTTTTCAGCTGCTGTTGTTGCACTTATCTACTGAAATGTGCCTGGACATGTACAATTATTAGAACCCTAATTTAGGTTCAGCTTTCAGAATGTCCTAGTGTAGAGTCTATCTTCAAAGTTGATACAGTATGCCCATCTTTTATCTGAATCACTCATTATCTCAGCGAAGGCCACATCTATTACAGAGCAGCACTTACACAAAAACCTCTTATTATCTAAGCACATTTAACTAGGTAAATTCCGTATCTCCCTCCAATGTCAGCTAGATAAAGAAGGCTACTGCATATTCAGGACACAGCCTACAGAAAAAGCAATGTACCCCATATGGGTTTCTGCTCCATTAAAAATGTCTCAGTCTTATCCAACTTTTTCAGATTCCCATCTATCCTAGTGATTTCTTTTTAGATACATTGGTGCCTCCCCAGCTTTCTATCTTCTATGCTTTGTTTCTCTTCTTCCTAATTTCCAGAAGATGTAATTTCTTTCCCTTCCTAGGTGAACAGCAATACTAATATTATAAACCAGTCAAATGTACCAGATGGGTACTGGCAAATGACTGAATTATTTGTGCCCCTTATTATATTGAACCAGGCACCTATTATTCTTATCAACTCAATTAGTTAAAATGATTCCTTTTTGCTCATGTTCCTTTCCTGTGATCTAACCTGATAAATACGTTGGCTACATTGAAAATGTGCCTTGAGAAGCACCTTGCTTTCCTCTTCCCAACACCAGCGCGGGGCTGAGCAGCTTTCAAAACTCAAGGATCCTCCAGGCAGTCACATAGGTTTGCTGGTTGCTGTTGTTTTGTCATTTTAATTCTTGTGAGCTGCACCATAATCTTGCCCAAAGAAGTTTGTTTAAATTCCCCTTGCTGCTTCAGAGGCTACAAATTTAAAAATGAAACCAACTCCTGCAGATTATAGTCAGAAAAGGTTGACAGTTATGAATCAGAACCAAAGGCTTTCTTAGAGGTGTTTTCTTTAACTTACAAGTAGAAATTCAGGAACTTGTGCTATCGACAAGGAAGCCCAGGAACAATGGCTCTTTCCTGTAAGTATCAGCAAAGTGATGACTAAACAGGCACTCAGTAGGCAGACAGTAAGCAAGGCTATCTCCAGTGGGCATGCACTGGAGTTAGGATGGCTGCTGAGAAAGATGGTGAAATTAGACCCTCTTTATTAACATTTCTTGCTATATTCCAAGAAGGGAAAAGTGACCAATAAGCCAACAATAGACAGTAACTGCTGGTAAAGTGTGTCAAGGTTATTTGGTAATAAAATATACCTCCATATGGTCCAAGCCTCTTGTGCAGCTGTATCACACCTGCATTTCAAATTATGTTCAGGAAAAACAACTGTTGCCTTCTGCAGGGGTCGTGGGGGCTGCTGGAGAAAAGGGTTTTCTGGCTCACCCAGACCCTTCCTTGGCCACCAGTTGACCTCGTCATGTCATCCTCTCAGCCATACCCTCCTCCCAGGCTTCAGGGACCCAGTGATGGTCACCCTGCTAGAGATGACCCGCACCATGAGTGCAAAAGCATCACCTGCTTTCACCAGTAAAATGAGTACAAGTTTCTCTAGGGCTACAAGCAGAGAATATAATCCTGTTAAATGCCTAATGGGTCCCAGCTGACTCTTGAATGCCTCTCCAGGCAGGAGCAGATATGGGCTGTTACCGTGGGACAGACAGCAGCATCCTGTCTGTAGTGCATAAAGCAAGTATGAAGGCCACAGGAGCTTCTCAGTGAGGTTCCAGCTGGCACAAGAAGGAAAGGACCTATGGGCTGGGGTGTGACTGTTGTTTCTCAAGGGCAATGTGAGGTGAATTTGGGCAAACCTGTGTTTGTGCACTGCTGGCGAGGATATTAGTAGAGTATGCGTTAGAGTAAGAGCCTACTTAGAATAAATAAAGTTACATCAATCAAGATCAACTGAATTAAATACATTTTTGGTACCACAAAGGATGGTAGTTAAAATAAGAAATGACAAATTTATTTCAGCCGTCTGAGACTTGCCTTCTCATTATGACTTTTCTCAGTTCTTGATGATTTTAATGATGATTAAATCTTTCCTCACATTCTGAGGGTCTCCTTCTGGCTCAGCCCATGCTTCTGCTTATAGTCCTGTTTGCACACCTGGTTTGGGCATTGCTCTGACATTCCCACTACGACAGGAAGCAGCTTTTGTTTAGAAATAAAATTACATGAAATAATTTGAAAGACTTGTTGAACTTGGCCCATTATTTCCCAGAGAAATGACTGGTAAACAAACTTATTTGTCATAAATTTTTAGCTGTGTAATTTCTGCACATAAGTTTTGGCTGCAGACCATTTGCAAATAGATTGCAATCAATATTGGATATTTGAGATGATTTGCTTTAGGCTACATGAGAAATTTCTGCACTCTTAGCTAAATGAGTATAAATTCTAGAATCAGGTTTCTTTTAGAAATTGTTGCGTGCATAAAAGGCATATTTACTTTCTGCAGATTCTTGGGTGTATAAAAGGATTCTGCAGATTCTTTGTAGGGTATGTTTGATCCTGCCAGGGGCTTTGTACACTGTGTCTGCTCCAGAAAAAACACTTATACCTGTGCTTAACTGTAAGGCCAAGATTAGTTCCCCAGAAGTCAAGTCAAAGTTGATTTGAGCATGTGTAAGAGAAAAAGCAGTAAAGTTGTTTTAAGATTATACGATCAAGAAAAAGTGGGTGTCCTTTCTTGGTCCTTAAAATGATGCCACAGTGCTGGTCTTGCTCCTGACCTGGCCCCATGCTTGTGGCACCTCTACCCCTGCTCAGCCAACCCCTGCCCCACTTTTCCACTCAGCAGCAAAACCCCAGTGCCTCGGAGGGGGGGGGGGGGGCTGCGCTCCCTGATCCCTGATGTCTCTTCACCTTCTCCATCACTCCTAAAACACTGCACCCCACCTCCACCCCCAGTCGGTATGGGACAAGCATCCTCCTGGCTGGGTCCAAGCAGAACAGCTCTGAGATGTTTGAGACACAACTTCATTCTTATACCAAGTTAAAGGAAAGGGCACACCAAGGTGATAAAAGCCCTCTATTTGTGAAAACCTTTTCCAGGGATTTTTCTGCTCTTGGTGCAGGATCATGCCACACAGCAGCTATTTCTTCATAGAATGAAATACAACTTTCTTTTCTGGAGCTGGTAGAAAAAATTACCACAGCAACAACCTGTTCTGAAGGGGGCTGTGGTTTGTCTTCAGGACAATGGCACTATGAAAAGCCTTAGGTCCAAGGTACATAAAGGATAAGGGTTATCAATGCCAAGGATTTACAAAACCTCAGCGAGAGCTTCTGCAACTCTAGAATGAACAAGCCATACCTTTCATAAATACTTCTTGCTTTACAAAAGTCCTGTAGCATCACAAACACTGCCTTGGCTTCTGGTCTCTGCGTTATAGCATAGCTAGGACCAAGGATAACACTTGTCAGCGTTGTCACCTCATGATATGTTTCTCATTAATGTTTGAGAATTGTTGGGAGAATTTCATAAAGGTCATCCCATAAACAGCTTCGTTCTCTGCCTTCCACTTGTCAGTTCTTCTAACTGAGCTTCCCACTGGCTGAATTCTTCTCTCATAACTCGAAGGCCAAATCAGTTGGTACAAATGGAGATGGTTTCAGTGAGTTTGAATAAATAACACCAGTTTATACCAGCTCCAGCTTTATCCTACGACACTTCTCTTCCTCCAGTATAAGTGAAAACTTGTCTCTTTCTGAAACTGATTACCTCAGGAAGGCACCTGTCTTGATTTTTTTATGATGGACATAAAATCTTACGGGAGCATGCTGTGCTCTGGAGCCCAGCACAGAAATAGCCAGGCTAGGTGTGACCAGCCTGGGAAGAAGCATGCCTCGAATCCCACTAGAAGCCCTCTCCAGTAGCAGTGCATGCAGACCTGTTCGTCTGGAGGCAATAGGGAGCATTTTGCATCCTACCTCCATCGTACAGCCTCAGGATGCTGAGTCCTCCCTAGCTGCCACTGTGGCTCCTAATTCCAGAGCTCTAGGCTAAACACTTGCACAATCTTCCAGCAACTGAAATTTCTACTCCTGGGCAAAACTCATTGTTCCAGTGATTCATCCTCCAGCCATTCTGTGTGGGAATGACAGTCACTCATGGTGATGCCATGTGTTCATGGATCTGCTCTCTGTTACAGCAGCATCGATGGCCACAAATCCTGCTGTGATTGCTGCTGTAGTAAGAGACCATGTTGGCCCATTTTGTCCAAGTCTGGGAGACCAGATGTCCTGTGTTAGTGTAGATAGTCCTGATGTATAGGAACTTTCCCAGCCCTTCAACAAAAGGCTTTTCACTCCTATCTTGTCTTCACGATTCACAGGGATGCAGGATTTTCCTGGTCTCTGACTTTTGAGCCACAGCCTTGGGACCTCATCATTCATCATGCTGCCACAGGGAGGTGGGGAATGGGGACTGCCCTGCTCCTGCCTGGTGCAGTGGGGTGGAACAGCTCAGCAGGAGCACGGCTTTGTGTGGGAGAGATCCCCGTTTCCTGTTTGTCCCCTTTTCAAAAGAAACCTAATGCAACAGCAAATAAAAAACCTCTTGCTAAAACCTTTAGACTTAGGACTGACTTAAAACTGTAGCAAAACTTAATCTTCCCCTTCCGAATGTGTTCACCTGGATGATGACAGAAAATGCTAGTGTTGCAATGGAGAAAGACTGCCCATGTCTTTTCTCTGTAAGCAACCAGAGGGCTTCAGACCTCAAACTTTAGGAGTGTGAGCTACAAAAAGCTATTTCTATTAATAAATATGTAAAATTAAGGGAGAGCTCAGTGTCCCATCATTCCACCTCAGCATGCAATAACAGTTGTGGGTAAGCCCCATGTGAGAAATAAGTCCTCACAGCTGCTATCCTGTTAACTTTAGCTATTTTGTTATTTTGGCTAAGTTGTCAAAACCTTCATTTCCTGATGTCTGGGAAACTGGCTGAGCAGCATGTACAGCACTGGGCTCTGCTGCTTGCTCCTGAGATAGAGGGAGGCTGGGTACGAGACGCTGGCCTTCGGCAAACGGTAATGCAGAGAAAGGACTGCTCTTAGTTCCTCAGCAGCAATTTTATCTTATCTGCCCACATTGCTCTTTCCAAATCAAGACCAGCCTTTTTCATTATTATAAACACCAGAGAGTGGGAAAATATTCCCTGAGGCAAGAAGCAGCACTTGAAGTAAAGCACTGTACTGGAAACTGCAGCACGCAGCAAAATTACTCACTCCTTAAGATATATTCCTGCTCTCACTGCAAAAGTTGCTTTGCTCCAAATGACACACAGCCTAGGCTCAGCTCTCCGAGTCCAGTGAGGCCATATTGAGGGACAACATGTTGAGTCACAGCTTTAAATTGTGCAGGGCTTGATCTCACAAGGTGCTGCAGCTGAGTCCAAGCTGCAGTGCCATAGTTCATGTCAACATAGTGCATGTCAGCCTCAAGACACTCTTCCTGTTTGTGAGAGCCATGGGAGTTACATACATGCTTAAAACTGAGGACGCATGCTGAAACCTCTTTAGGAATAGCAAGGGCAGGACCTTGCAAGACTGATGTAAAACAAACCATAAGCAACTGCACCTATGTGGGGTCAAATCACAACTGTTGTTAGAGGTGATGTCCAAATTAAATTACCTTCTTTAGCAAAAAAAGTTGCATGTTGAAAAATGGGGTTTTGTCAGTGAACCTTTTAAAATTTTATTACTTCTCCCACCTCTTCTCCTGAGGTGTGATGCTGTCGCTTTTATCAATTATGAACATCCTCATTGTTATTACTCGTACTGTGGATCTGCTTGTTGCTCACTGCTGTATGTCTTGCAGTGCTGGTGTATCATTTCACCCCACATTTTCTCCAGCGAAGTGACCAAGCCTGCCTGTAATTGGAAGATGGTGTTTGTGAGAGTGTGGTCAAAGTGCACCACACAGCACAGGATGACAGCCTCAAAGTCAGCCCTGCAGCTGTTGTGCTTCTTTGAAAAAGGCCTCAGTCAGCTCTTACAAATTTGCTGATGTTATTTCATTTCCATCAAACAGGCCAGAGCCCCAGAGCTGTCTCTTTCCCCATCTGCTCTTGCCTTCCCTGCACACCTCCCTGAGAGCTTGCTGCAAAGGTTTCCTCTCCATTTGAAAGGCTGCTGGCATTCTGATCAAGGTCACTGCGGTGAGGTGCACACAGGCGGTCAAAACTCGACACAGTCTTGAAATGTGATTGTATCAGATGGGGACTTTGCTTTTTAGTAGGTATGAGCTTTTTTTAATCAACAGCTTCCAAAGGGGAGAGAGAAAAGCAAAATGTATGAAGTCAAGGTTGGTGAAAACTGTTGGCAGAGCAATCCTCCAGACTCTGTGCCCTCAGGAAGGAACAGCAGAGTACAAAGAGGGAATCATGAATGTGATTCAGTCTGCAAAGGCAAGTGACACTGCTGCTTATGCCAGTTCTGAAGATGGCTTTTTGGAAAACAGGAAGCTTTGCAGGGAACATGATCCACTCAGTTGAGGCAGCAGCATTCTGGTGCAGTTTCATGATATACCAAATCAGACCTGACTACTCTCTGCCAACAAGGAGTTGATCTGTGCTTCCCAGTTTTTATCATAAGTTCCCTGTTCTCTAGTAATTGCGTGATTGTGTTGGTCTGTTGATCTGAGCTGATGGAAAGCTGTTTCTTGGAATTGGGTCTGTTTCTGCCAGATGAACTCAACTGACCAACTCACTGTAACTGTGTGATTATGTCAATAAAGAGAAGTGACAACTTATGCCTGGAGGTGTAGCATGGGATCCTTTCCAGTGCTGCCTGGATCATGCTGGAAAAGGTGAAATATTCAGCTTCTTTTTCAGATGCCACTTCTGAAGCACCAGCTGGCCAGCAGTATTCAGATTAGCCCTAAAACCAATACTTTGTTGAGGGTGGGAAAGATCTGTGTTTCCTTTAGGACTGTAGCACTAAAGCTGGCCCTAAGAAAGCCACAGGGATGTCTGAGGAAGAGGCTGGGACCATCTTTCTCAGAGGCAGCCTCAGCTCAGCCCACATATGTAGCACAACATCAGGGCCTGAACCTGCTGTGTTAATGGGTAATGTAGGTTGAATGTTCTGTCTCTGGTTGAGAAGAATACTACTAGTAAAACACAAGTCCCAAGCCAAAATTTTCTCACTAATATTAGTACATGTGTGTCATGGTGAATGATTCAAGCTCAAGATTTTGAAAGCTGACCATCCAGCAGATCTGGCTATTGCTAAAACGATGTGGTTAAAAATCTGTTTAGCTGCCAGAAGAGATAACTTCCTACTCGTGCAGTTTCACTTACCATGGCAGGGAGCACAGTGGCACTCACCACATAAAAGGAAGATGAGGGATCAAGCCATGGCATCAAGAGCACACCTCTGAGTGAATGCAGAGGTCTTGTGCCCATATTGGCAGTGACTGATTGCTGAGTATTTTTTGTTAGCAAATGGTAAACATGACTTGGCAAGAAAGTGGAAGGGGGAGCTCCAAAGCCATTTCTGTGTTCAGTGATGGTCCATCATCACCTTCATTTAGAGGTGTTGGGATGTAAGTATCACAGAACTGGCTAAGTATTACATGCCCAGCTAAGTCCATGTTGTGGAACACCTCAGAAGCCGGATACATACCCAGGGAGATGTGATAGATTTAGGTGTCCAGGTCCCTATCTCATCAGTCTTCTTCTTTCCTAAAGCATATTGCCCTTACTGAACCACTGCAGCTTATAACCTTTTCACAAAATAGGCACCTATTCTGCGATTTTGCTGGATTGTAAACCCCATGGATTCACAGAGGCCAATGAGATGTCCTACAGCAAAAGCAACAGCTTCTGAGAAATGGGTGACAGAAATCACCACAAGTTTTTCCAGCTCATAAATCAGACCTTTATTCAAAGAAAAACCACAGGTTCTGTTTTCTTAAGCATTTACATTTATTTCAAAACAAGAAACTGTGCATAAAATCTGTGGACTTATTTCCCCCAAGTAAAGTTACTGATTCTTGTTAAAAAGGAATTAGATGTTTAGACTCACACAGCTTCCTCTACTGTTTTGTTGTTTGGGGTTTTTTTCTCAGAGAGTGAGTACGTGGGCAGTAAACAAAATGAAGGAAGCAATACCTTCAAAATGTGTGAGAAAACACCAAAGATGGCATGATTTCTGCCCAGACTGGGCATTGGGAATTTATCAGAACCATTGAAACAAAATGCCTTATGCCTTACTAATTAATTGCTCTCTGATGACTAGAAATGGGATAGACTGGCAACTCTTACTTAAAAACCAGCTGAGGGAAAACTATATGAACCTTCTGGTGGTTTTCTTTTTTTGCTTTTTTTTTTACTCAGATTTGATAAGAACAGAAATTTCACCACATATTATGTTTTCAATTTCCCCTTACTTAATCTTTAGTCTTAAAAGCACATTATGCTTTAGATGACAATGGAAAAATGTATAGTAAGCTTCATTGGGCTGGGATATAGAGCAGCCCCTGCTTTAAATGCATTATAGGAAGTGGGATGGGCCCACAAAATAAGTGCTCTGCTTCCTGACAGTTTATTTTCCATCATGTTATTTTATCCAGGTCTGGGTGTGCTTGCCACTTTCACTGGAAATCCATACTTGGCTCTGAGTTATAAGAAAAGATTCAAGGAGTAAAAATCAGATGGAAATGTCCCCCATAATGAAGGGGGCTATTAGAGCCTTTTGCTACAAGATTCCTTTTATGTGTGAAATATTTATTAGTCCTTGCCTGTTCATTATTTGAAGGGATATCTGAACTAGTGCATCCTTAGGGAATCCTGAGGGGCGCAGAGAGAATGTTTACAATGAAAATGGTGCTTAATCTCCTTGAATGACAGGAAAAGATTAAGCAAACGACAGATAAACCATCTTATCATTCAGAAGTATACACGCTGAATGCGTTGTAAAATAAATACACTGCTGGTCCTTAAATCCTTTGTGCATCAAAGGACCAGAAGCACAAAAAGGACTTACTCACCTCAAACAGGATTTACATGGACTCTCCATCCAAAGATTTAGAAGTACTTCCATTGATCAACCACTCCAGTCTAGCATCTGAACAGGTCTGGATGTCCCTGTTGGACCCGGAGATTGTATCTGCTTGTTGCGCTGCCTCCATAGCCACAGTGATGCAGGCTGCAGCAGCTCCCTCTCCTCCACTGTGATTCAGAAACTAGGCAGAGTGGCCTCTGTTCCTATGCTGGCTTCACTGGGCTATAATATGACTATAGGGCCTTTATTTTAGGAAAGCCCACCATGGTAGCCCATTTGTTATACAGCACAGTAGTCAACTTGCATAGCCAAGGAAGGGTGGCTTGGGTTTTGTGCCCTTTCTGGTTAGTGGCAACTCAAAACCGTAGTTGCTAACACTGGATTAAGACTGTCAGGCTCTAACAAAACCTAAGAAAAATCTAAGTATTTACAGACTTTGACCTCTGGATTGACAATGGTCATTTGGAAAAGCATTTCACAGAAGGAAAAATTTCTATGCCTATAAAACTTTTATCAATTAGGTGAGAGCTCTTGAGATACCTTTCTCACAAGTTCAGAAGAACTGTCTCTTCAGATACTGTGTTATTTTCCCACTATAATGTCCTCTCTCACAACTAGAGCATTTATCTACTGCTAAACATACCAAACCTAGACACTTCCAGCCTTCATAAAAGTTCATTTTGCACAGCCTTTCCTGGCATCTGACATCAAATGGGAGTTCTTCCTTATCCAGCCCATTACAAGTCCTCCAGGGTATAAAGGCTGCATTTCCGAAGTGCTATATGGCTATTACTGAAGTTGATCTAAAGATAAGGGGCAGTTTCATTCACCTCTGGAAGAGGACAATGTACAAACCCTTCAGTGTGATGGATAAAGTGTGGAGAGCCTGATTTTCTGTTGTGTCATCTCCCAAAGTAAATCTCTTCCAGGTTAAGGCTGTCCCCAAATATCACCTCCAAAATTTGACACAAGTTTTTCCCTGTATCAGAAGTTCATTGTCTGTCGCTGTGTGTTGATGTTCACTTGGAAGAAAATCATGTCTCTGTTCCTACTGCATAAAAAGCCCCACCACACTCACAGTAGAAGATTATATCTTTCTCTAACACAGTTTTAAAAGTAATGACTTCAGGTATACAATTAGTAAAATTCAACCATTAAGAGTGAAATCTAACCTGTTCACACTGAGGAAATCTAGATTAACTTTACTGGTGGAAATACCCTTACCATTTATTCAAGCCAATTGTAGCTGAATTCCAAAGATGTGTTCCTGCCCCGAGTATACAACTTTTGCAGTTGTGGGTTTTTTATAAAACCAACAGATTTCTATGGGCTGTGCAAACACTTCCTGATGAATGAAAGTCGGTGTTCTTCTTTCTGTCTGTGTGGGTTCTTTCTCACATGGAACACTGTCTGTTGTTTTTAAGAAAATAGATCTGGGTAAAATTATTTTTTACTCCCTGGTGGAAGATCTGGTCCTGTGTGAGGGCTCTTTACACTGCAATCAGAAGATCACATTTCAGATGAAGAACTACTTGGCATTTCCTCTTTCATCGCATTGAGCCGAAGTCATTTTCAGCTTCAGAGAAATTAAGGGTTACTGAATTTGAGTTACTGTCAAAATGATTATGCAGCTGAATAATTCCATCAGAAATGTTGGGAATTTTTTTCTCTGTCCTTTGGCACTCTCAGGGTGAGTTAGTTTTAAGTGGCATTTTAGATACCTTACATTAACCAGTGAAGGATGTTCACGCAGAGTTTTCCAGTCTGCATCAGTGCACAGGAGGTCAGAACTGGACTTCATTTGGAAACACTGTGGTTTCTTTCTGGAAGGCACTGGCCTTTCATTTTCCTTTGGTATGCAATAAATAAATCCAAGGCACTTTGGCATTTGGCACCTGCAGTACATTTGAACATAGTAACACATTAACACATTGGATTTTGTTGTAGCCCTCATTAACATGCTCTGGGCTTGCATGGCTTTCCAAAGTCACCATGCAGCCAGAGAGTGTTGTGCTACTCCTTGGCCTGCCTCGTCCTTTTGGAGGACACAGCACTGGGGACTCATGTGGGAGGACACTGCTGTTTCCACTGCTCAGTCACTGTCCTTCAATGATACAGCCTGATAACTGCAAGTGGGCAGTAATTTCATTTGCTGTAGCACCAGAATAGCAGCCATCTCGGGAGCTGGATCCACAAAGGTAAGAAAAAGTCCATGCTGAGCTCTAACTGGACGGAGGTGACTTTTTTCTTCCATGCCTGAGCATATGGAGACAGATATGTTTCTCCTCCTAGCTCTGCCTTTTTAGGCTTTTTTTTTTCTCCATTAAGTTACCTCCTTGATGATGTCTCCTGCTCACCCTCCAGATGTGGCTATTCTCCTGTTTCCCCAGAAACAGCATCTCACAAGGAGAGATCCTTATCCTGGGAAAATTACCAGAGAAAAAATGGGGGCGGGGGGCAGAAATGGGGTTGGGAATACAGGAGAAAGTGCAAATGACTTTTTTCTCCCTGTCACTCATAGCAGTGTCTCCCTTGGAAGAAGATAGACATATTTGGAGAAAGAGCTCAGCTTTTTCACACACACACAGCAGCCTCTGTACACCACTTTGCGAAGGCCAAGGTCCCCATCCCCACGAGGCATTCATCATTCTGCCCAAAGAGGCAACCAGCCTGATGCTACGTGGTCTTTGGTTCCTTTTCTACTACTCAGCTATCTCTGCTGCACCCTGCAATGGAAACACTGGTTTCTTTTCATTCACAAGGGTAGTTTGAACCCAATACATTCCCGTCACACAGCTATCCTATGGGCCGATGAAAATAATGAGCCCTGGCCACGGGAAGGCACAGGATGTGGTTGTGCTAGCAGGGCCGGCGAGCAGGTGGCAAGCCCTCGCAGCAGAGGAGCAAGGGTCAGGAAACATGTGGAGCTACAGGGGCGGAAGAGAAAGTAGGGAGCCTGGACTTGGTTTTCCTGATGACACGCACATCCAAGAGGAAGGCTGGAGGCTACAGAAAGTGACTTTCGCTGACTGCACCAGGTGAGTGTGGTAAAGCTGCCCACTTATATGTGTGCTCTCCTGGCCAGCTGGGGCCATGCTTTGTAGGCCAAATGGATTAAGGAAGGGAAGCAGTATCCAAAGTCCTTTAACAACTTTTAATCAGGACCTGCCTTTTTCTTTTTTTTTTCTACTAGCTAGAAACCATACACCTATATTTTCCCACTTACTTCCTTTAATAACTGGATAATGTTATTATATACCAGTAGCTGTGTTATTCTCCTAGCATGTTTTGACATCCATACCTTGGATTTGCCTGAAATATTTTTGCACCAGTTCAATCAAAATATTTTCACAGGTTCACACACACACAAAAAAATCTAGTGATGAAATGATAACAAGAGGATAGAAAATTCACAGTTAAACTGTGTGAATACAGTAAATGACATTATAAATGAGGCAGAGAGAAAGGAATGAAGAGACAGAGGCTTATTCTACATAGTGACTGTTCATGCATCTGTGGACATTAGACAGATTTGTTCTTCATTGACTCCTGTTGCTATATTTTTGGGGTTAAAAAAATCGTGATTTTTAAGAATTTAGAAATGGTGATTTTATGCTTAGATTCTCACCCCTTATAAATCAAATATTCCTGTGTTTCCATGTCTGAAATAAAATAAGTCTTCTTGGCAGATATCACTGACCCTGATCTCAATGTCTTCCTTCCTTGAACTGCTCAGTTACCTTTTTCTTGGCACATGACAGTCTGCGGATGTCAAAGAATAAGGAGGTGTGTGCTGTGTGGTGCCAACACTCCAGTGTTGGCACAGTATTTCCTGCAATAAAGGTCTAATTTCAGTCTTATGGAGAATTCCTGCTGACTCACATCCTGTGGCATTTTATGGACAAAAGTCCAAAACCAGATAATCTGAGGTCCATGTCAATTCCATAAGGTTTTCACCCAAATGGTTGCTTTCACCATTCATTTCTAATGGTGATAGTTGAGGCTTCAGGAAAAAGTCCTTCCTACCAATTTAAGCCTGGATATTTGGCATCCCTATCTGCATCTGCACCTGTGTAGTTTGCACCATGTCTTTCTTGGACTCACAATTCCCATCTCACCTCTTTTCCACTGCTGGTCTCAGCTGAAAATGCTGCCACTGAGTTACGACCTCTGCAGAGAAAGCAATGCCCCAGAGCACAGCCTGGCAGCCTCCACCACGCAGTCTCCTGTGGATCAGTTTTCCCAGTCTGAGCTTCTGTATCCAGGGTTCACCTGGAAAATGTGATGCTGACTATGGAAAGGAGCAGAGCTGGGCTCTTTCCCTGACTGCTCCCTCAGCTGCAGAATGGTTCTCTAGGAAACCCTCCAGCCCCTCCCAAGGTTCTGTGCTTTCCTTATTGTTTCCTTGGCATTGTTAGCCTTAATCAGCTCCTTCTGAGTCTGGGCAGGATGAAATAAGTGTCCTCATTGCTTGCTATGAATGTTACAAGGAAGGGTCTCCTTGGTGACTCCCACAGCTGAAAGGGTGGGAACGGTCGTGTGTTACAAGCACTGAATCAGCAATTCAGTGAAATGAAATAATTTCAAAATGCTTATCAGCTATGTTTACTGTGTAGTTAATGAATGTTATACTAGTAGAATTCCAGAAATATTCCTGACATCTCACAAAGTACAGATAGATATGTGTATAAATATAAATGTATATATTATAGCCCCCATATATATGAGTATACAGTTTGTCTTTTTAGAATAATCTCAACACAGTGCTAAGGTTGCTATTATATATGATCCTAAAATCCTCCTGAATAGCATGCAAACTCTGAGCCCTTCATCTACCATGCACTGTCTGGCTCTGACTTCAGTCAGGCTCAAGCTTCTAGTAAATATTCCTCTTCTCTTTCTAGTAGAGTTTGTACTTCAGTAATGAAGCACTGCTTCCCCGTGGGCTCCCTTTGCTGCCTGTGGTTTTCAAAGGTCAGACTACATGTCCTAATATTTCCTTTTGTCCTTAATGATCATTCTATGAATTTTGTGCATGGCTTGTTTGGGTGTCCCCCTCCAGAAAAAAATGTGGAATGTATTTTTTAAGCTTTGGTTGGTGACAACCTTTGGTGAGACAAAACCAGTGAAGAATACAGTCAGTGCCTGGTCACTCCCTTTCCTTTCCTTTCCTTTCCTGTTGATGCTTTTCTTCTGGTCCCGCATTGCCACACATCAGCTACTAAATGTTCAGAGGATTCATTTAGCTACAGCCACAGCAGAAAACAATGAGGAGGTGGTACAATATTTGCTATGATATTTCTTCTTGGATGAGAGATATGAGAAAATAATCAGGTGATTAAAAATGGTGTAATCAATCAGTCAACTTGTTCATAAAGGCAAAACACATAGAAAACAGAGCTTTGGGTTAGGGTTTCTGGCTTTGGGGTAAAGAATCTGATTGTGAGAATTGAGGTAGTCTGCTTCCCCAGACTGTTGAAACATGATTTGTACCTCTGTAAAGAGAGTACTTTGATCAGCAAAGAAGCTGTGATATTCTCCCTATTCCTTTTCAAACCTGACTGATTTGGGTCCTGGAAGGGAAACCTGAAGAGAAGCTGAACTTGCCCTTAGTGGAAGAGTTCTTTTCTTTGGAACAAACGATGGCCATTATCTCACCAAAATGGGTATGAAGTAAAACAAAATGAAATATTAACATGCAAATACACAGTTAGTTGTGATGAACTTTTACACTTTGTAAGAAAAGGCTTTTGAGACATGGGTGTTAAAAATCAACTCCTGTATTACAATGTTAAAGGGTTTAATCACATTTAAGATGTCTGCTGTGCAAGTAAATTTTGACCATAAAAAGGTTTCCTCACTGCTGAGATAAAAATAGTTCTTCCGAGGGACTGTGAGACCCAGGTGTGCTAGTACCCAAAAAAGTCTTTAGAAGAATGGTAGAGTGGTGGAGATCCCTCCTGTGTCTGTAGGAGCCCTTGCTGTGTCTTTTGTGAATCTCAAAGTTCTCTGTGTTCTTAAGTCCCTACATTGTGTCCCATAATACAGTTCAGTTACTATTCAGTTATCCTGGCTGTGAAAATATTTGGGAAGGAAAAGAGTTACCTGGAAGGAACCAGTTTGGAAGTTTCCCCAAACATGGTTTAAATGTACTGGCAAGCATCAGTTGGGAAAGAGAAGTCACATGCTCTGTGCCATTGGCCCTGATTTGGGAAAACTATTGATGTAATTTTGAACCATCACTATAAAACGCTGCTTGTACTTTGGCAGCTGTTGACACATTTCAGAAGTCCCCACCAATTTTTGCCCTCAGGTATCTCCCAGGGGTTCCTAGCTGGAAGTAGGGTGATGTGAATAATGGTTTGGAGGTTGGGTGCTTTTGGATTTTTTTTCAATTTTGTTTGCGAACACACAAGAAATGACAGGAAATACAGTCACTTCAAGATACCTTCCAAGAAAAAGGTGTAAAAGAGGTATCAGCTCAGACTGATCCCATTAGTTCTTCTAGCTGAAAAGGAATGCTAAAATGTTGTTGTAGGCTGGATGAAATATTACACTTGACCCAATAAAGAAGTACTTAATTTTTGGGCTGTTTTATTAAAGAATGGGAAACCACAAATGGTATCCCTATTAATTATGAATACATGGGACTTGAATAAACCTGAGAAGACTTTCTAATGCTGACTTCTATTGTAAATAAGAATTAAATTTCATCCCTTACGAAGATCTGACAGACCTGATCTTAAATACCTCAATTGATGTCAGTCCCAGACTCTCCAGCCAACCTTATTCAGTGTTTAACTGCCCTGAAAATCAGAAAATGTTCCCCATTATCTGAGATAAATCTCCTGTCTAGAAAATTAGACTGATTATTTCCTCTTTTACCTTTAGTGACTATAAGGATAATTGATCAGGGACCTCCAGCCTGTCCCCACTGGAAGGTTGTTATCGTGCCTGTCTGTCTGGTCTCCTCTTCTTCAAGATTGAACAGTCTCAAATCTGTCAGCCTTTCCTTGTAGGCTGAGTTTCCACAGTTTCTGACAGCCTTTTGCTCTCCTTTGAGTTTCCTCCAGTTTCAACTTTTAATGCTGTCCTATGAAGTGCTGGCAGCTTTTCCCAGTTGTGACCTGTAAATTTTAGGCTGGTTTCTTAGGGAAATGGGACTTACCTAATCACATTTTATGTCTGTCTGTTTACTTTTTCTATCTACTTGACTCATAATTTTTAAACTCTTCTGCCAGTTTCAAGCAAACGTGTCAGCGGTTAAATATCTCTAAGATATTAGGTCCATATTTATTTCATTTAAGAAGTGGTAAGGTGTAGGAGAGACATCTCAGAGTGCTCACCAGTGAAAGGGTGCAACATGATAAAATCCTTAGCAGACACTGGGGCACCTCCATGGCAGAAAAGTGCCACGAACAACCCACCACCCTTCAGATTTTTCCTTATGCAGTATGGGACACACAAACACCCTGGGAGCTGGGGTGCATTGCTTCTACTCCAAACGCAATGATGACTTGTACGAATATGTTGGATTGGCTGGCTCCCTGTCAGGTCCGTTCACAATTTTTCTTTATTTCATGGCATATATCTTCGGCAGACTGTTTCCCAAAGTTAGACTTCCACTACCATGGAAATTCAGCTGAGGGAGGCCTGGCTTTGTGGCACTAGAAAGCCTCAGACACCATGCCATAACAGGTGGCCATTTCAGGTTTCCTGATGGTGCTGTTCCACATCAAACAAACTCCTTCCATATTTGCAGGGGCAAGGTCCAGAATCCAGGTCTTTGCTCCAGGACCTTCTTTGTGAGTAGTGTGATACTTGCTCCCATGTTTTCCTTCAGTGAATATTAAGGGAATTACATAAAAACACAGCCATTTGGACAAAGTGCCTAAGGATGCTGCTTTCCATTCCTGCAGCACGGAGGTGAGGGTATTGTGAATGCAAATCTCTTCACAGGAGGGGATGCAGTGAAAGCATGCTGCACCAGGCAGCTAAGGGAAAAAAGGATTTTGTTCTTCTCCAGCAGTTTTGTCAACTTAGGCTTTGAGACTTTTTTTAGAGACTTTTAACTTTGAACCCCAAAAAGGAAAAAGAAAAGTCAAGGGAAAAAAAAAAGAATTAAAAAAGAAACAACAAGGAAAAAAACATTGCATGCCACTTCTGTGTAAGAATCTGTAGCTTGTCCCTGTCACCAGTTGCCCATCCATTAGCCAAACTGACCAGGGGCCCCAGACACCCTTTGCTTCCTGCTCAGAAAGTGATGCCTCAGAGCTGCTTCCTGCTGCAAGCAACAGAGAAATTTCCATAGAATTCAGCCACATAAACAACAAAGGCATTTGTCCTTCTCCACAAAGCCCTTGCTCCACAGAGAGTTTGGTGGGAAAAAGCAACTTGATAGGGTAAAAAAAGGAACAACTCCTTCAATGAAGGGTGTATAGGACACTGTTGTCCTGGCATGAGTAGTTATGCAGAGTTTTAGGACACGATGGGGACAGGCAAATAAACAATGAAATAAATTGAGTTTTTCAAAGGTGTGTCCCTAGAATTCCACATGCCTCCAACCATAATTACATGCCTAGGAGTGCAGAGACATATCCAAGGCACTTTAGAATAGTCTGGGGCTTGACAGCAATGAACCTGCTCCTCCAGTTTTGTTACCAGCCGCATCCAGCCAAGCTAGAATAAAGCTGCTTTGGATGGACAAAGCCAAATACAAAGCATATATCCCTAGATTCCAGAAAAGGTGTCAACGTTTTCAGCATACTCTGAAAATAGAAGCATTCAAACCTCTACCTTTAGGCAACTCCGTCTGAAAATTAGTGGGTTTATGCTGTCTCATTCCTACTTCCACATCTGCTCTCACCTGAGACAGTTATTATTTCATTTCTAGCTGGAAGGTTAGATTTTGTCCTTTGCAATGCCCCTTGCAAACCAACATGTTCTGTGGGGTCTACACATGGAGTACACGTTGTGGTAAATGTATTTCTGATCTTGTGCGTCATTTACACGAATGCCATCTCCTTTTCTTGAAGCGGCATCTCGAATGTACTTCCCTGTCTGCCTCATCAAAGTTTATGTGTGTTCTGGGGGTGCATGCCTGATGAAAGCCACACCAGGGCCAAGGCTGCAGGCTGCTGTAGCGGTGCGGTCTGCAATGTAGACAGAGCCGAAGGGAGCACCCACTCCTGCATTAGATGCTGAGGTGCTTGCAGCCGCGGCTGTGGCACAGAGGTGTGACCGGGAGGCGGTACAGCTGCTGGCTGCCGCATTCCAGATGTATTCTGCACGGGATGCTGACCACTTGCAAACTTGCTGAGCCACAGGAGCAGGAAAGCACATAATCGGTGTTGCCAGGGCCAGCCCTTATCTCCCCCCAGGTTGTTATTTGAATAATTAAGCAAACAAAGAGGCGCTTGGCTGCTGCTGCACTGTCCTCTAGTCGGACTCCTCGGCAGGGCTGCCCGGGAAGCGCTGAGAGAGCCAGAGAGCCTGGGGAAGTCGTGACAGGTCGGGGAGGAGAGGGGAGGGGGCTTGTCCGGTTCCTCTGCGGCTTCTTTGTGTCTTGTTTTTAATGAGCTTTTGGCGATCAGAGGAGCAGATGCACAAACAAAGGCTCGCCAGCTCTGTTTGGCCAAGGCAAGGCTTGGTGCCCCCTCCCATTGCACAGATCATTCCCAGGCACGGTTCATGGACACGGGGCTTCCCCTGCCTGCAGGCTGCAGCAGAAAGAGGCAGCAGGGAAGGAGGAAGATAAGCCCAGGGACTGGGAACACACTGTTTTCAGGATGGAAGCTGCTCTCCGAGGGGCTCTGGGAAATGCTGTGTGAACTGGGAGTCAATCTGATGAAGCATGGAGTGATGCACAGGGTTTGACTGCATTCTGTCTGTCAGCTACCAGTTCTCCCAGGTTTGGTCTCATGCTGAGCTGAGATCTGCTCCGTGTGGCAGGACGGCTGAAGTTTCACGGAGCTCCTTCTAGCCCCACGTTTCTTTGCTGTTATTGTCTGGCCAAGGCAGAGACACTTTTTTGAAGTAAGACAGATTTAAAAAGTCTTGCTGGATTTTCCTGTTATTCAAGGCAGGTGAGAACGCTGAGACAGAGGGTTGAGTATCTTTAGAAGCCATTGCAGGCTGGATTTAAATCCCAGGAAGTTTTCCAGATTCACACTGTCTCTGGAGAGGGAGGAAGTCCCATCCTGTACTCACTGAAGTACATTAATATGTTTGGCTTCTCTCACTAGCTCCCTGTGGTTCAGCACTGATAGTCTCTGGTGCGATCTGGACTACGCTAGATAATCTACAAGTCTGAAGGATGACACAAAGGTTGTGCAGAGATCACAGCCTAAAAGGCTGGATGAGAAAGCTGCCATCCCTTAAATCACTGGGGTTTTGGTTTTGTAACCAGACATCTGTGTCCCATAGCTATCACAGTAGCAATATATTTACATGCATCTTTGTCAGGGTTTGAGACAAATTTGAAGGAAAATATCCTCTGATAGAAGGCAGGTTACAACTGCCCCTCCCCCACCAGGTTCGGGAAAGAAATATTCCTCGGAGGAATGTGAAAAGGGAGGAAAAAACCGATTTATTTAACAAACACACAGGAAAGGAATAATAATGCTAAATGATAAAATCCCTCGCTTTGGAGAGAACCTGATAAATTCAAAGTCCTTTTGTGGGTGCGGCTCTCTCCTCTTCGGAGCTGGGCCGGCGTGGGGGTCCCCCCACCCCGGCCTCAATGGAAAGTTCTCCCAGATGATGCTTTGGTGTTGTTGCACAGTTCCAGAAGAAAAGAAGAAGAAGCTAAAGTCCAAGGGAAAAAAAAAAAAAAAAAAACCGCTCTGTCTCTCTCTCCAGAGAAAACAGAGCTGAAAGCTGGCTGAAAAGCAAGAAGGGTGCTTCCTCCACTCTCCTCACCACAGCCGAAAGACGCAGAGGTGTAGTGACCTTGGAGCACAGACTGCTTTGAAAAGTTCGCTCGGTTTTTTCATCTCCCCCCTCTCAGGCTCAGTTTAAAGGCACAGAAAAGCGCAGGGTTCATGTCTGGACATAGAGCCTGTCGGTAGGGGATACACATCATAAAGTCACCCCAAGACAGTCTTTCACTTGGATTTTAGGTGACTGTCTTTCTTCTGTGCTCTGGTTGATTCTTCTCTCAGAGGTTCCCCATGGCATCTTCCAGTGAAAATCCACTTGCAAAAGCCCCACTGAAGCTCAAAACAGAAAAATCAATTTAGCTAAGTACATATGACATCATACATCATGTGTTGGTAAAGTCACATCTTTTCCGGTTCTCACTTTCCCCTAAAATCTACCATTTTCAATGATACTTGACTCTAGTTTTTATTTGATCTTGCTAGAGGATTAGTCTCACCAACACCATATAAGCAATTTGAATCAGATGAAAAGTCCTGCATCTGTTGGATGATTCTTCAGAGAATTATTACAGTTATTGAATTAAGTTATTATTTTTGTGCTTAAATGTTTACAGGGTTAGAGCCCCATTCAAAGAAGTCCCCTTCTTGTTCTCATTGGTACCACAAATATCCCTGGTGCTACAGGGATGGCAATTCATAGAGTGAAGCAGCAGTTCCTGCAGCATTATTCTAGTGACCAAGATTATACTGACAGTCGGGCAAAGTGCTGAAGGAGTGTGTCCCATTTAGGAAGCAAATGTAAAAACTGAGATCTCGCTGGGATCATTCAGGGAGATAAAAACACTTTGTGCTTTTGAAATGTGCAGTTCCCTGTGGATGCACCACAGTCACAACGTGCAAGCTCCTTGCTGCTGCCGGCTGCTCAGTTCGATGTGTGCACTCACCAGGTTTGTGTGTTCGAAGGGTCAGCCCCTCTCCTCACTTCCCTTCCTCAGGACACTGCAGGGGAGAAGGAGGCAGGGGACATGGCAAATGCCAAAGGGCCTGTAGAGGGCTAGCATTCATCTATCTTGGCTTAGATATGCTTAGAGCAAACAGTGGGTATTTGTTTCCATAAAGCTCAGGCACCACAATAATTTTCAACAACGAAAGCAGCCACCCCCCTCCAAACGCCTCATTTATTAGCAGTGACTGTGCGTGAATACAGAGCCCAAGTGGTATTGCAGTAAGCTGTAGTTGCACATCATCTGACTAAATTTTACAAAAGTTACATGTTCAAATCAATATTTTCTACAGCTGCATTTTGGAAGCTCACGTAGGAATGCAGAAAGCATTGAAGCGAGCTGCCAGTGATTTTACTGTGTTCTATGGATCCTGTAACAATTTCATGTAAATAGTTTTTAACTTACTCCTATAATTTCATTTTCTTTGTTGACTACCTAAACTGCTTTTGAGGCAAACACTTCTTGCAGGTCATCCAACCCTTACCAATTCTTTTCTCTTTGTAGTCAAACCCAACAAAATCATTATCACCACAAATAAAGTTACCAAAACTGTCTTTTTTAGCAGTAGGCACCTTTGGTTTTCACTAAGTATCTGTCTCTAGCACAGAAACCTTACATGCAGCCTAGTATCAGCAAGGTCAGTAGTTGAACTCAGTGCCAGAGCTCCCCAAATCACTCAGCGATACCAGTGGCCTGACCCTCAATATGGTGGAGGTGGGGGTATTGATGAGGGCTGCCAATATTCTGGTTTAAGAGCTTATAGGAATAGCAAATACAGTTTTTATTTGCATGGTGCTGACTGGCTTCCACTTGAATGACATGAGTCTTATTTGACTTTTCATGGATTTTATTTGATCTCTAGGAAAAATTTGGCTTCTCCCATTCCCTGTATCTTTCTGTGAGCAACAGGGGTGTAATTTCAAAGGAAATTACACTCTTTCCCCAGTTCAGTAAAACAGCTGGAATTGCATTGCATGCAAAATAAAATCACTGCTTCATTAACTTAGTCATTTGTGGACAAGCTCCCATGCATATTTGCAGGGAAAGAGGAAAAGGTAGCATGTAGAGGCACATATGTGTATATGCATGCACAGTCACATACACAGCTGTGTTTCTATCTACCTGCTAATCTACATACCTCTCTTCACTGATCTATCTCCCCCAGCGGCTTTATATCGTGTATGTGGATAACACATTAATGACCACCGTGGTTTTTTTTTCCAAAAGGACTATCTCACAAACTTCTCTTTAACAGTCACTAGTTAATAATTTTGATTAAAAGGTATAGTTCCGGTTGGGGCGTTCATCTTTGTAAAAAAATCCAACATTTGGTGTGAGAGGGCAATGGCTACTGCCATGGGGAGCATCCCACAGAGAGCAGGATGCGAATGCCGACGGGTGGGAAGGGTGGCTCTGGCGGGCACTAGTTGGATCCCGTTAGCGGTGATGTGGCCAGTTGGGGTGGTGGGTACGTGCTACACGGCTGGGGGACTCCACGGTGTGAACTCGGCACTGACGCTGCCAGACACTTCAACCCCGGGGTACAGTCGCTGCCAGCAGGAACATGGCTGTGTCTCACTGGCAGTACCTCATGTGGCTGGCCTTTGGGATCTTTCCTGTTGACGGGATTTTAAG